>JXSR01S016069.1:18313-36012 GCA_000969725.1 Ophiothrix spiculata
CGTTCCGGTCTATTGCTCATCTAAAGGGACTGTAGCCTTAAGCTTTGATCACGATGCGTTACTTTGTACATTATCGAAGCTAGTTGCTGGTTGGTTGTACATACACGAATTTCATTTCCCTACGCGGTTTATTATTATTATTATTATTATTTCTTTCTTTATTGAGGGTTATACTGCTTCAGTGACAAGCACTGCTTTTCAAGCAGGCCCTCAAATTTGGAATTTGTATAATTTGAAGTTGTAAATTAGATTGCACTGATAACCTAAACTGATCAGTGTGACTAACTTTAAGCTAGTCCAGATGGTACGCATCTAGACTAGCTTTAAGTTAGTCAGTATTGCTGGACTAACAAGGATGACTAACTTAGCCTAGTCCAGCATGCTGGACTAGTCTAATTTTACTTGCTTGACTAGTTTTAAGTTAGTCTGTTGAACAGCTGGACGTTAGTCCAGCAAGCTGGACTAGTTTAGGCTAGTCGCTTGACTAGTTATTGACTAGTTTTAAGTTATTCCAGATGGTACACATCTTGACTAACATAACATTAGTCCAGCTGGATGGACTAATGTAACACTAGTCCAGATGCCTTGACTAGCTTACTCAAACAAGCCGATCCCAAATAACTAACCTCAAGCTAGTCCAGCCAACTAGACAAACCTAGTGCAATATAATAGTATGCATGCTATGTAGTTGCAGAGCAAAAGGATACAGTCTTTGATATAGCTAATCCGTCAATAATGCAGAGAGATGTTTAAGAGTGACATATGAGTACCACCAAAATAGTCAGTCAGCTGCATATAAACAAATAATATAATTCACGATACATCAGTAGAACATGATGGTGACATTTATGAGGTCAAACGACGGCACGGTGTTTCACATGTCTGTGTTGTCCACTATGTTGTCCTCAAAGACTCCACCTGACCAGGCTCAGACTGACTAACATAAGCTATTCAAGCCAGCTTGACCAACTTGAAGTTGGTCAAGCTCTTTTGTACCATCTAGGTAGTCAAGCTCTCAGTCTGGCAAACTCGTCAAGCAAAGTTTCGCACATTAGTCAAGCGGGCTTGACTAGTTTAATGCTAGTCAAGCAGGCTTGACTAGTTTGAAATTTGGCTTGACCAACGTAAAACTAGTCAGGCAAGCTAGACTAACCTGCCTGACTAGTTTAAAGTTAGTGAAGCAGCTGCTTGACTAGTTTTTGTTTTCAGTGTGAGAATGTCAATTTGTCGATAAGATATATGCTGGTATATATTACTCTCTAAGGTTATCATACTGTTTGAGTGTCTGTCCCTTATTAGCCAAGCTTGTATTCCAGGGAGAGACCGAGGTAATAATGCTGATTTACTTTTGTCTAATGTAGTCACAGGAAGGTCTTGCAATGCTGCAACAATCATCATTAGTGAAAATACACTCTTAGAACACCATGATCAAAGAGAAGGATTAGTTTTCTTAATCATTTTATTTTTGAACTTGGGTTTCGAGTTTTTGGAACCACCCTGTAGGTCGAGTGGTTAGAGCGATGGTTTCGTAATCATGAATGTACGCAGGTCAAAATAAATATCTAAATTCAGTTAATACGCGTACAACAATTTAATTAACGTAATAATGATAAGCAGGTAAATCAACAAGTAAATGTTTGTCAAATTTAGTCCACGCCTTTGATTATAAAAAGATATGTTGAGGAATCTACCTTAAGTGATTTATTTTTTTCTAGTTCGTTTAATGCCTTAGATTTCATTTTCATTTAAGTTCAACCCACTTGCATAGAGGGATCGTGCTCTTGTTTGAACAGCATCTTAATAATTTACGATTATTAACTGACAAAATTATCAAACAATCAGCAGGGAACTTCTTTTTGAACATGCAATTGATTTCTGATGCACTATTTTAGGTTTGACGTTATCTTAATTTGAAATGATAAAGACAATATTCCGACGTCGTGTATGTTATGTAATTAATTTTGTGTACATGAACAAGATGTTTAAGTCCAAAATTAGAAGAAAAAAAAAAGAATACCGTGTAAATATTTAAACCCATTTTTTTGTCTGTATATTATCTTATCTTAGGGTCTTCGAATCAACAAAACAACAAAATTAATAAATAAAACATAAAAGACAAACACGCATATACACACTCAAATATAACTTTTTAAAATTAGTTTGATAAACGTTGGTATGTCTTTAGCTTTTATTTTTGGTGTAATTATATATTTGAACAGGAAGCACATACCTGTACTTGGTCCAGCATATTATTTCTTTATTGAAAGTAAAACCTAGCTTTGTAACAGACTTTAAAGGAAAATATCAACATTGACGTAATGCTGTTGTCTGCTAAATTAGACTTAATCAGTAATATGTTATACAAGCAAGGAATGAATGTATCACATGGCTTCAGGCTTTGTTTTGAGTGTAAATAAAAACTTAATTGAAGGTTGTTGGTGAAATGTAAAGTTGCACACTGGATTGTAATGTCAAGTAACTACGAATGGGAAAAACATATATATCTGTTTGCTACACATATGGAAAAGTTACTCTCTGGGGTGATTCTGTTTTCTTGGTTTCACACTGATTACAAGCACCTTATTTCCCTTTTTTATTTCAAAAGAGACGACCTTTGTAATGATGCTTTGTGTACAAGATATATGACCATGATGATAAGGTCAATGTAACCATGGATATTGCCTTCTAAAGTAAAGTTTCAATGATTCTTTTTACAATAAAGAATATTCAGTGAATATTTTAGTAAGCCTTCCAATAACCTATTTAAGACTTCGTCATGATTGAGTCTTTTAGATTTTTATCTTCTGACTCCAAAATCACCCGCCATTGGCTGTCGGATGGGTGCTGATACCCAGCTTTGCTTTATCGCATGTTTAGTTGGGTTTTGTAACTCTCTCAAGACAATTGTTTGGGCTCCATTTTTTATATACAGTAGCCCATTGAATTGGTTGCAAGTTACATGACCAAACATTACGTCCGTATATCGATGGGATTCGAAATGCTGGTGACGTCAAACATTGAGGTATTACGCGTGTTGTATTTTCATAGCCCAATTGGATTGACGCATGACTGTGTAATTTTGAAGCTCCTATATTTTTTGCTCAGACATTGATATAAAATGGAATTATGGTTAAATTCATTACTGGCAGTACCGGATTTCTAAATGGGCCTGTTGGGCCCGATCCCAGGGCCCTGCGGTCCAGGGGGGCCTTGACCATGACAAAAAAAGGAGAAGGAAAAAAAGGGAAAAAAGAAATGGAACAACAATATTAAGTAGGATTTTTTAACGGCCCCAGACACCCATGTGTCCTGCCCTAACATTAAACGGTTGAATACAAATACGTATCTTGGGAAGTTCTTCATGGACGCTTGCAAAATAATAGGGGCAGTGAAACACGGCAGATAAGTTAGGGCCTTGAAAAACATACTTAAAATCATTCAGACCCCACCTTGCAGCTTAAGTTTTATGACACATTATTTTAGTTACTGGATTCAATATTTTGTCAACGGCACAGGACCTCACCTACTCCTTACTAGCCTATTTGTTTTAGTAAATAGACAGTGGAAAGCATTAAATTTAATGTAGACATCACCAGGGCGTCCCCGCCCATTTAATAAATGCTGGTGCACGCCGTAGAGTCGCATGATTAAAATCATACACAAGGGGGCCCTGAGTTTTAACCTGGCCCAGGGCCCTGGCAAAGTTAAATCCAGCACTGCTAAATATTTCCTTACAACTTTAAATGGCCCATGTGCTTATATATCAACTTAGAAAAATCACAACAGTTACAAATTACCTGAACCGGTTTAAAATGGTAGCTTAAATAGTTAAATGCCGAAAACAGTTTTCCAAAAATGTTACAAGGTTCTTTCTGAAAATTGATTTTTACTGGATCTCTGCTCACGAAGAACACTGTAACACCAATCATCTAAAAACAGCAGCAGCCACAACAACGATAACAAAAATAAAACTATCACTGAAAGCAAATGGTAATTTTGAGGTTTTGCAAAAAAAAATAATAAGTATGTCCTTGTGGACTCCCCAATACCAAAAATATTTAAATGAATATAAACCTTAAAACATTTAAGTTTTTACTAAGCTACATGCAGTACCGTATGTTAATTTATAAATAGGATCTTAAGCTGCCATATGTCTATCTCAAACCAGCCGAAAATGCAGCCTCTTGTTATTTTCACTTTTCATCCTTGTATATAGAAAATCGTCTTATCAAAAAGGTTGTAATAATTGAATCATTGAAAGTTATAAGGATTAAAATGACACTTAATTCCCTTGATTTCCACAAGTCTAGTTATGATAAGTCAAAGATTATCAGGGAGTAAAATGTAAACTGAGACAACTGTGTAAGAATCAGTTAGCCTATGTGTTGATTGTCTTCAAAATATACAGATGTATTTCATATTTTCGATCGTTTTTCTTGAAATGTTTTGCAGTAAGTACAAAGATTGTGTATCTGTCAAAAATCAATTGCGGCAAACAACGACTTTGATACGTATTTTCACCTATAACGTAATGAAGTTTGCTACATTAACGGCTCGTTTGCGATGAACAGCATAGGTATATGAAGGATGCTCCGGCAAAATGAGCGAAAAGTCACGACATTCAAAATCGATTATCTCTCTATAATTTCAGCTTTTGAATTATATGTAATAAGTCCCACTTTCTTTCTAAATTTTCTGGTTAGAGATCAATATCAAAGGCAGTCCGCTGAAAATTTTGTAATAAAAATAGCCACAAACTAATTTTAAAGTTGATTAGTATAGTGTATAATAGCAAAATGTGATCAATTTACTGTGAATGATTTCACTTCCCGGTATAACTGACCTTCGAAACTCGAGGTACAGTCAAAGGCTTATGCATGTATTCGTTTTATGTCGAAAAACCAACATTGACCTTTTCACCATTTTTTGATTCAAACTGTTCATTCACGACTTTCCGCCATTTTTGCCAGAGCAACACATATATGCTAGTATATTAATTTATGAAAAGGATCTTAAGCTGCCATATGTGATGACTCAACCCGAAAAGGGATACTTTGCGACGGAGCACATTTCAAGAAACTGGTAAAAACAGGCGGCAAAAAATAGAGAAAATAATAAGAATTTTCAGCAGATTTTTCATTATAAAATTTGATCACCTTGGTCAATTTCAACATGCGAGGTATCATTTTAAAGCTTAGGCCCCCCAAAAAGAACTCTGTCTCAGCTATGCGTTTTGTTTTTTTTAGTAAAAAAAGTGCAACGCGGATGCGGATTTTTTTTTTCCGGCCACTATTTTTTTTTTCACGGCCGCTTCGTGGCCGTTTATTTTCCTTTTTTTTTCCAGTAGAAGGAAAAAAAGATGAAAAAAAAAAATTAAAATCTCTCAAAAACCTTTAAAAAAAAATAGATGCGCTAAATTTGGATTTTTAAAAGCTATGCGCGCGGGAAGCTGAGACAGACTATTTTTTTCTTTGGCCTTAGACAATGCTTTAACAGATGAAATAATAAAATCAAAATTGATATCATCTGCAAAGTTCCCCCATTTCGGGGTGAACCATCACATATATAGAAACCAATTATAAAGATCATTCCAGATCCAGCATGTTTCATCAGTTCAATAATGGCGTTTTAATTCGGGCGAAAACCTTGTCAAGGAAGGACTGTATCCCTTGATCCGCAAAGCTAAGGCACATTATTCCCTACGATTAGGTTTCAAATCACGTACTTGATTCTTCAAACTCTTAAATTAAGTACATGTAATGTCTTTACATACAAGGTGTACCAGAAAGAACTTAAGTTCACTTATACCTTATTTCTCCATTTTATATACAATTTTGAAAAAAAAATTCAAATAGGCACAATCTGTAATAAAGACATTTTGCTTAAAAGTCATAAAAAATGACCAAACTTATCCAAAGAACCGTCATTATAGCAAATGTTGTGTTTTTCATTTCTTTCCATTATCTCAGCAGAGATAGAAAGACGTAAAATTGCACTATTTCTATATAAACATGCTGAAGGTGTGTTCTTTTAAATTCTTGCAAAGAATAGTAATTTGAAATCATCTACGCGTTAATATGATCATACAAGGTGTACCAGAAAGAACTTGGTTCACTTTCAATACCTTATTTCTCCATTTTATATAAACCTTTGAAAAATATTTTTCAAATAGGCACAATCTGTAATAAAGATATTTTGCTTAAAAGTCATAAAAAATGACCAAACTTATCCTGAGAACCTTCATTATAGCAAATTTTGTGTTTTTCATTTCTTTCCTTTATCTCAGACGATACAGAAAGACGTAAAATTGCACTATTTCTATATCAACATGCTGAAGATGTGTTCTTTTAAATTCTTGCAAAGAATAGTAATTTGAAATCATCTACGCGTTAATATGATCATGCCTGAGAAGAAGCATCATAGGGAAATTGTACTTAGGTCAAGTTTTTGTTTGTTTGTTTAACTGAGAATGATAATCATGGTTGAAGCCTAATTTGATAGATTTGGACAAGTCCTTAGTAGAGCTGTTCAACTTGGCTTTTTTACAGTTTACTAATGAGCAGCGCAAACTCATATGACTAAAGATTTTTGAAAAACACATATATAATTGGAAATAAGGCAATGCCAGTTTTTCAAAATGCTCCGAGGAGACCAACACCCAGAGCAGTCTGATGCATTGATCCAGTGAGAAGAACAACAGAAACCAATCATGGAGGAATGGTTTGCCGTATAGTTTGTTTGAATAATGTAATATTTCTATATCGTGTGTATGGACTTTGTGGAAAGAATTGATTTTACTAGAATGAAGATAAGTTGAGATTAGCTTGGTCAATTTTTATGATTTAAAATGTAAATTAAAGAGTATTAATTCCAGATTGTGTCTATTTGAAAAAAAAAAAACAAAAAACCCTCAAAGATTTTAATACAAAGGCATTGAAACTGAATCAAGTCCTTTCTCGCACACCTTGTATATAGAAAATCATCTTATTACAAAAGGTTGTAATAATTGAATCATTGAAACTGATGATTGCATTTAGCTCTTGTGATGGCCCAATACTTCATGGTCCACTTTGATGACCAAACCCATTTAGAGTTAAAATACTACTGAATGCTTGAACCATTTAGTCCTGGACCATGACATTGACTTATAAATAATGTATCACTAACATCTATGATCAAAATCTCCAAAATTATCAATTGCTAATCGTTACCCACGAAATACCATCAACTTAGCAAATTCCGTGTTATAATATTACCCTTACACATTTCATGTGTATTAAATCAGCAATTAAACGCAGTTCAATTTTTCTCACATATTAAGAACAAAAAGCACACCGTTTGATAAGTTTGTTTGAGTCAGCGTGGTTCATATGATCTGTTTTTAGTTTCGCACCTACTTCCACGATCATGCACGTAACGTTTATCAAGTAGTTTTTTATTACCATATGGTAGTGCGCCACAAACAGGGCTACATTTGTGTAACATGACGTTGAATATTGAAAATTAGAGGTGACACTCTTATATATTTCTTACAGTCTGAACCCAGTAAAAGTAAACATGATTAAAAACGATATTCACATATGTTTTCAATTCTATTGACTGAGTTATTCAAACAATTTTGTCCAAAAATATTCTAATTTGTAATAGTTTAATGATGCAGCATGAGTTTTGATGGGCTTTTTTCATGGTGTCTCCCTGAGGTCAAAATATCACCTAAGACTAGCAGGGTTAACTGACCAGTGAGCATCTTATAACAGGGAGATTAACATTAACTAAGAATCACTATAATCTCCTCTTCCAAATGAGACCAAATAGGCTAGTAAATCTGTTCATTTGAGGTAGACAAAATTACAACACAAGATTGTTTGGATGAAATTAACGGTTGATGACCTCCCAAACCACATATTCAAAATATAGGAAAATGTAAGCTTGTCAAAGTTGGTAAATGTGCTTAAAACAAAATGGCCGCCAAAATAAGGGGTGAAATTTCAAAGTTGGTCAAATCTTGTTCAAAACCATGCAAAAATGTTCCTCTCATAACAAAGAAGCAGAAAAAGTGTACTTTTACTTATGTCTGAAATATGGTTGTAGAGTTATAGTCAAAAATGTGAAAGATCATATCAGGGGTCATGGATTTGGCCCTATGGGAGACCAACATTTCAAAAGTGTCTGATTTTGTTCAAAATGGTCTCAAACTGTTCCTCTTGCTAAACTGTCCACACAAAGTTATAGTTTGCAGTGCATCAGATCAGTTTTTGCTATGAATACAGGTCAAGGAAAACTGTGTGCTACAGGCCCCAATGCAATGATAAATATAGACTGTTTTTCCTGCCACCATGGCAACAATTGATCTGACACACTGTAAACCATCAATTTGTGTAGACACTTTTTCAAGAGGAACAATTTGAGACCAGTTTGAACAAAATCGGACACTTTTGAATTTAGGACTCCCATAGGGCCAAATATGTGACCTCTGATATGATCTTCCACATTTTTGCCTTTATCATCAGAATCATATTTCAGACATAAGTAAAAGTATACTTTTTCTGCTTTCTTCTGATGAGAGGAACATGTTGGTGTGGTTTTGAACAAGGTTTGACCACAGTTTGAAATTTCACCCCCTGCTTTGGCAGCAATTTTATCTTAATGCAAATTAACCAACTTTGACAAGCTTCCATTTTCCTACATTTTGAATATGTTGTTTGGGAAGTCATTAACAGTTAATTTAAGCCCAAAAATCTTATGTTGCAATTTTGTCCACGTACCCCCATGAAGTTTCATAGATTGACTAGTCTAAAACGAGAATGTTTCCCGTAAGACTTAACAAAAGTTCAAATACAATCCTATTATCCATAGACATATCGGCCTTCTCATAATTCATTGGCACTCTTTGTTTAACATACATAAAAACACGAATGACATGTATGTCTTAACCAGAGTTGGCATTATGTAAAGATGAATACCACGGCTGTAATTAATATAAGCATTCATAGCATTAAAAAACTCAAAGTTCGTGATATCTATACATATCAGCTTGCTACCCATATGTATCGGCACAATTTTAATTTACTTCTGCATGATCTCCCAAATAATATCTTTGCCACCAAGGCCGACATTCATGACTATAGCACGAAACAAGCCCTTGATTTCCATATTGAGCCAACTTGATCATTGCTTGCGGCTAATACTATTAATACCCAGTGACCCGTCAAAACTGCTCGTTCCCTCACCTCTTTTAAAAACATTCTTAAGAAACACATTATCGGTCAATACAGCCTCGAATCCATAAATAACGAGTACGCTTCAGTCACGTGATACCCTTGTTTGTCCCGTATGTTTGTCCTGCACCCTCATTTTCTGATACCCTAATATACTACATACAGCACACGGCTGTGTAACCAACCACCCTCAAGCATAAATCAAATACATGTAGTATTTGATTTATGCTTCTCTATTCATTGCGGTTTTTTTAAAGGTTGCTGTGTTTGTTTTGTTTTTGTTTTGTTTAGCTTTCTCTGTAATTCTGTCTACCTCAATGTATGCAACTTACAGTTAGATTCCAGTTATATCAATTACAATATGTTCTAATTTTGTAAAGTGGGTGCCTCCGCCCACACGCCTAGTGTTTTCGGAGGCATCCATGTCTCTCATACACTTGTATGACGTCTTATATAATATTTTTCTCAAATGTATTTTATATTCAAAATTACACTTTGTATTTTTATATTTACTTACATACTTTATATGTATTCTCTTGTGTATGATAAGATGAAACAAATAAATGAAATGAAAAATGAAAATGAAAATGAAATAAGACCATCTTTTCTTGTGAGAGCTCATGTGGTCTAGTGGAAAAGCGCAGGACTCCGAATCAGTGGGTCGCGAGTTCGAGCCCAGCTGCGGCCAACGGGTTAAGTCTTTGAGCAAGATATTTAATCTCAATTGCTTCGTCGACCCGAGCGATATTTGGGGAGTTCTTAGCGGGAATATAGCAATCCAAGTGAAGATTGCGGTTGCTCAATTACCGAGTTGCACCGTTTTAAAGCGAACAGAGTTTGACGATTTCCTGACGGCAACGTAATAATAGGCAGCTGCGCTTAGAGAATTTGGCCCAAATTTAGAAACGCTATATAAAAGCCGCATATTGTTATTATTATTATTTTCTTTTTTTATCGTTGTTTCTTTCTTTTGATATTTTGAATTGTAAATTATTAATCGTAATAATCCGGAAGGAAATGACGGTCTATATTTGATATTTACAAATTTCATTTAACTAAATTTGTCATTTCAATTTGAGCCTTTTAGAGATGACACGAATGCCCGACATGCCTTAGGCTCTGACAAGTGTACATATTGATATTAATTAAACTTGTCGTTAGAGAAGGTCACTAAAAGTGCATGAACATGACATTTTTGTACTTTTTGATGACCGGAAATCAAGCGGTCTCAAGTCAATATTCTCCGGCTTTTTCATAAAAATGTAAGTTGGCGCTCCTTAATAAAAATGTAAATCATAAATATCGAGTATAGACGAAGAAGTTAGCTTTTTGGTATTATAAATTTAATCCAATGGTTTACATAATGGTATACACATGTACGAATTCATCGGAACGTTTTAAACTTTGTTCTTTTAGTTTTTGGTAAATGAATTATATAGAATAACTACAAAACTTACATATGGCAGAAGGCGAAAACTCAAACAAGCATGTCAGGTTCTAACAATAATTTGTGTTTGTGAAATGTTTGTTTGTGAACTTACCTTTATTTCGATACAGAAATTCAAATGAAAATGTAACATGTCCTTTCAGTTTATGTGCCTCAATGATTTAAAAATATAATGATAAAACAAATCCAATGTAGTCAAGAATTGATCGAGGATATTAAAATGAAATTATTATTCAAAACACAAATGTTACCCCAATATTCTCCAATATTACCAATCGCTTTATGTCAAAGATATATTCATAACGTCCAAACAATAGAGACCTGAACCAGACAGAACTGCATAATTATTGTAGAGTAGAATGCTGAAAAACAATATAATAATAGTAATAGAATATAAAAGCGACTGCTTTATACTCGACGCACATACATTTGAACAAAATAATGGTTGCACATAATACATGTAAATGGTGTTTTGTCGACGTTGATTGTTTTTCACTCTGTATGATATAACATGTCCTTTTCCCTTTTTTTTCTGTTTTTTTACTATCTAATTATTATGCAATATCCTTCAGGTCATAGCCTTTTTTAATATTATGTGTACTTTTATTGAGCACATGTCGATTAGATTGAGTTGTGCGAAAATTAATCTGACAAGTTGATTAAGATTTGATAAGATGTGATAATTAAAGTCTGTCAAGAAGAGGGGTTTCTTGATAAATATCAACGCTCAGCTCATCAGTGGTTTTCTACGTTTTTTTATTTCCTTTTAAAATGCACTGTGAACTTTAAAAATTAGTACTGAGCAAAATAATGTTGTGTATTTTTAATTGTTATGACTACCATAAATCATTACACTTTAGTTATGTTCGTATTTTCATTGCGTTTAGTCCAATGTACTCAATCATTCGAGTTAGATATAAAGCGACACGATCCTCACAGGACATTTAAAAACCTGAGTGCGATTTTTCGAGTTTCTGTTGACATTCTTCGTTCAAATTTATATAATAATAAATAGGTTTCTTTAGATAGGTCGTTGGGAATGTAAAATGTTTTAGCAGTTCAAATGGAATCGACCGGAATCCCGAAATTGCCCGTAAAATCAATAGTTCTGTATTAAAATCCTAAAAGGTATATACTTATTTTTATTCTATTAATTTTATAACACATTAGGGTTGAAAGTTTGTACATCGGTTAAGTTAACAAGATTCTGTTAAGGCTACAGTCCCTTTTTCGTCTCGCTCGGCTGAATGTCATGTTTACTACAAGTTTTAACCTACTTACACATATCAGAATATCACAATGTTTAGCGTACATATGGAATAGAGTCTCTAGTTTATACATGGTCAAAATGACGTCAATAGACTACTTCGCCTTATTCGCCGAAACCTCATAATTTCATGATGTTCAAACAATTCGATTGTTTTCAAATTTTGACAGATTGTAGGCTTGATACTTCTTATTGAATTGCAAATAATATTTTATAAATATGTCGTGTATATTTTGATGATAATGTAACAAATCTGCGTTGTTATGACTGAAAAACTGGACGTGAATTACGAATCTGAGATCGCCCTGTTTGAGCTGTGAATAGCCTGTTTTTAGTATCCACATTATCTACATTTTGTCTGATATAAGCATTCGCATAATTTATTTACAAATTGAGCATTCCATTGACGCAAAAATTGCAATTTGTATGTAAACAAAAGAAAAATACGGCATTTTAATGTTTATGTTTTAGATTTCATTTTACGATCTCAACGCTGGTTGGATATCTCAGCGGTAGATCCCTCGCTTCTTAAAGACTAACCCCCACCAGAATCCATGGTTCGAGTCCCCGCAAATGCAATGGAAACTATTTCTCTTTTCACGATTACCAATAGGTGTTTCCTTCGTGTAAGATGTGAGCTAGACTGCTTCAAAAGACTTATCACTAAATAATCAATACATGTGTTAACAACAGATTTCATGCTAGACTAAGTCATGTCTTACATGAAGGATGAACCTAAAATAGGTAGGATTCACATTTTTCTGAGCAGATGGAGGTCATTTAGTTTCTCCTTTTTGACGTTGTTTCTTTTTGATATTTTGAATTGAAAATACATTTACCGTTAGAGTCAGAAAGGGGCGACATTAATTGGATATTTGCAAATTTCATTTCACTAAATTCGTCATTTCAATATTTACGAGCGTATTATTCAGAGATGACACGAATATCTGACATGCCCGGGGCTCTGAGAAGAATACATATTGATATTAATTAAACTTGTCGTTGGAGAAGGTCACTAGAAGTGCATGAACATGAATTTTTTGTATTTTTTGATGACCGGAAATCAAGCGGTCTCAAGTCAATTTTCTTCGGCTTTTTAATAGAATTGTAATCTGTTTACAGCCAGTTGGCTTTCCTTAACAAAAGTGTTAATCATAAATATCGAGTAAAGACGACAAAGCAAGCATTCAGGTATACCGTATGTATTAGTACTCGGCTTAAGGATGCTATTTCAAGAATCCTATTTCAACATGTGTATTATTTACTTTTTACTAATTGACCTAGGCATTTTGTGAGGTTTAACTCTTAGGTTGTTTCTTGTTTACATTTTAGAGGAAAAGGAAAGTATACAACCCTAGGGATGAAACTGTTATGTAAATACGTAAAAATTGAAAATATATATACCAATTTATTTTATGTTTTATGCCATATCTCTAAAACTATAAAGAATTTGAAGATGTAATTTTGGATTTATAATCGGAAACATATCAGCTTCAAGTTGAATTCAAAAATATACTACTTCTGGTTTAGCCCTGACGGATGATATTAATTAAACTTGTCGTTGGAATGTAATCGGAACCTACACCTTTAATGTTATGCTTAAAATAATGGTAAACACATGTACAAACTAAGGGGCGCACCATTTGATTTTCAGGGGGGGGCATGGAAGTTGGGGTCAAGTCAAGTTGGGTTTTTTTAGCCGCCGAAGGCGGCGACATTTTTTTGTTCGCATTACTCATCTTTGGGTCAAGTTTTTTTTTTCGCCGCCTTGTAAGTTTTTTGGCAAGAGCGCTTCAAATCCAGAACACTCTAATACATGACAAACTTGACTTTTAACCCCATATTTCATTTTCTCTTGCCAATCCTGCAGTTTCTGAACTATTCTTCATGTGCTATTAATATTCCTTCCTTTTTTACCTTACTAGTTATTGTATTTTTAACATTATTTTAATTTTGTTGTTTACATAAACCAATATGAAATTTGAAATTTAAATCTGCTGACTCAACCATAACATTGGTCAAATGATATGATATTTTTCTAGCTAAACGGAGAAACAGGAACCTCTGTTCTTTTACATTAGCCTCAAGTATAGACATCTAATACCAGGTCATATCGAGGGAAGTCAGACCTGTTATAAATGTTATACTTGGTATAAATTTTAGCTCAGGTCAGCTATTATAGAAATCTGAGTCACAAATAACTTGAAGCAATGCTTGAACAAACATGGCTCAACGTATTTATGTCAAATCATTAAACAAATGCCCTGATTGAAAATGTGACTTCAGCGCAAAATTATTTAAGATATTTTTTTTCAAAATTGCGAAATGTTATGGGATACCCCTAACCTTTTTTAAACAAATTAATCACCACGATTCGACCCCAATATGACCTTTAACCGTCAGTGACCTTAATCAAACCACTGCAGAAGATGAGTCACCGGAATGAGAGTTATTTACTTAGGTTTGATCCAGGTTGGCTCAAGGGTTATGAGTTATGACCTTGACCTGAATGACATTGGATGATCTTAAACTGACTCTCCTATAATTTTTTTTGTTTTTACCTCCTAATGATCTTTGACCTTGGATGATCTTTACCTGACTCCCTCCCTATAGAGCACTCCTCAGGGTGGCAACTGTCCATGGATTAGGCTTGATCCTGGTATGATCAAGGGTTAAGGAGTTTATGGACGTTAACGTGAATGACTCCAAATGACGTTTGATGAACATTCATTACAACCTGTACAAAAAATCCCATTGGAAGGAAAGCATGATTGGATGGTCCTGATAATATATGGTATCCCGCTCTTTAGTGGAATTAGAGTCTTATTATGAAAGGCTGAATGTATGGTTAGAAAAGCCCTTAAACGGCACTACCTTCAACACACACGCTGCAACGTACAAACGAACATCAAAAATCTATGTATTCTAAAGCGGATTCTAGTTACAACACTGAGAATTTTAATTAGTCAAAAAACATGTCTTATTTGACTAATTATAAATTGAACATTTAGAGATGTAAACTATTTTTTAAACACCAAAAATTGTTTTTCAACATTTCAAAAACATTTACAGCATTTTTTCATGAATTTTTTCATTGATGGTGTCACATCTTTATAACAATCAATGTGGTTTACATCTAATTAGTTTTCACGATGTTATAAATTGCAATAAAGTCAGGAGAGGAAATTATACTGATACGTTAATTATTTTTGCAGAGCTACTAATGAGGTGAATTGCAGCGCGGACAATACACGCATATTAAAAAGCGTCTGCAATCTTGTCAAAGTCCCCATACACCTGTTTATGTCTAATGAAAAGAATAAGGAAAGATAGACACGAATGCATGTTCATCAATATCAATACCCTGCAATGTATTTAGATACCTCTTACATTAAAAAAAAAGTTGCAGCTATGTATTAGCTGCTTTTTCAATATGTGTCGCCTATAACAAGATTTTATAGTTTAGCGTTGTCTAGTTAGCTAAATCTTTTCTAAACAGCCTCTTCGTTTAATTTTGTTGCTATAAATACTCTAACGCAATATAATAAGTACACAATTATAAGGGCAGAGACCGATTCAAGTTGAAAAGAAAATTAACCTATCAGGTTGTGCACTTCAGGTGACTTTAAAACATCAAAATAGATTTCATATCAGTCGCTCATATTAAGACAGCCGTTTTAATACCCTGTAGAAATTTTGAGGAGTTTTCTTGATTTTAAATACAACATTATTAGTAAATAATAACTCTTAGAGCACAGTGATAGCGTGCCTTTGGCCAAGTTTTTTCTTTTTTCAGTGATCTTCTATTAATGGTATTGTTAGTGATCTATTAATATCATCACTGTGATGTTACCTAGTGCATTTGGTATTAGGTATCATGGCTGCACGCAATATTACACATTCTATACTCTGCATGAGTTCTATTTTCCAATACTTCAGATTTCATCGCATAAAGCATCGCATCGCATAATGGCTTTTTATTGTTACAAAATATAAAGCTTTGCCATGAATCAGAAACACACTGTCTTATTGTGTTAATTTTATGTCTCATAGAGAAAGGAGAGGTAACCTTTTGAAACTGGTATGGAGTATTTAAGAATTACAATTCTTATTATTGGGATCGAAATGAGAAAGCCATCCATCTACCGGTGGTATAACATCACTCAATTGATTAATCATAATTTATCTTGGATCAATGTTAATGCATGGTGGGAAAAGGAGAATTGTTTGTACGTGATTGGTAATACATTATTGTACAGTTCTTGTCTATGAAATGCATTCATGGCTTTGATTGCGCTTGGTTTTCTCATTGGCGATGTATTCCCGATGTAAAGTGAGTAAACACTACAGAAGAATCGCATATAGCTTTGCCGATGCATATGAGAAAGACACGATAGCGAACGTTTGCTGATGCTTAGGTAAATGTCGATATCTTGGCGATGTCTAAAGCAAATCATTGACCTCGTTTCCAGACAAACATCGCCAGTGCTACGACAATACCTTTCCGTTGCATCGGCTATCATGTATGCCTAATGTGTCTTGTGACGTCGGGTGAGTATTACGAAAAGATTTGCAAATCAATAGTGAAGAAGTTGATTTTGCAGAGGCATTAAGAGGGATTAAAAGGCATCTCAAGGAGCGCAAGAACTTTTTGTGGTTTCTTTGTTATTTATACTTTTGTTTTATGTCATACTTGCTGGCAACTACCGAATAAGAAAAATAAACAAACACAAAAAGAAACACGAAGGCTGAGGTAAGAAAAGGTAACTTTAAACTTAAAACGCGTGTAATCTATTACTCTAAGAAACGGTTTTGTTGAATGTGTTCTTTATGACTTCAAAGTCAATACATTTTGCTATAAATAACACTTTGTCATCACTGCATATAAGGACAGAGGGCAATGACCAATGAAAACATACACAGGAATGCTGTAAGCAATGCCTCACTGTACAGACGTCGCCTAGAGCTTCTAAGTACGCGTATATTGAATATTTGAAACATATTTAGCAAAATTATACGTGCTGAAGAAAAGGCAAAAGACGACAAGAGTTTTGAAAACTGACATTGAAAAATCAAAAGATATTTGATATTAAAACATTAGCCTTGGACATTTCTATGGGTACATCTTCAGTAGTATGTTAAGGTATATCTCATTGCAATTGTAAGGTAACGGTGCTGATTTTCCATGATGGGCAGACTGACTGTTCAAAAATTCAATCATTCTTAACTCATAGTTTTGTTCATCATTGCTGAAAATATCAAAATAATCCATGCAAATCAGATATATCGGTGATTTTGCTAACTTTCCTGAATTTCCTTCTGCGCAATTGAAATGTTGTGGATAAAAGCATGCTATCAAGTAACTTCAAAAGGGTCTTATAGGTTATTCAATAGTACTGTCAATACAAATTGCACGGAAAATTGTTTGGTTACAGACAAACGCAATGAGTCCATAGGTTGGAACACTGATCATTGTTAGTAAATTACTGTTTTGTTCAACCCTGTTTGATGTTTGTTTGATAAGTAACATGGTAAAAAATTATGAGAAATACGCATCGTGTACTAGAACATTAGTAACAATTAAACAGATCACAGCTGCTACCAACGCCTATCTAATATACAAGATGATAAACAACATGCCTAGCCATAGGTCTATCATTGTGCAGTACATATCTCTCTAAATTCCAAAGATTAAAAAATCAATCTTTTTGAGTGTGCACTCACGGCAGACTTTTTTGGATTGAAAAGTCAATCTTTCAGACGTGAA
>JXSR01S016069.1:38648-51968 GCA_000969725.1 Ophiothrix spiculata
GGATGAATATCAAAATATCGGGACAATTTTTTACTACTTTTACTGTCCCGAGATTACCATCCCGTAAATTTTTTGTCAAAATAAACAAATTTTAGCAAAAATATCGAGGTTTATTTTATCGATTTTTGGCTGAAAACAGCAAAATTTTCGCGCTCTACGCGCGCATTTCAAAAAATTGACTGGATATACATGAATTTCGGGACGGTAAATGTGTTTGCCCCCCCTTGGCTTACATGCCTTCGTACGGCAATGGGTGTCGTATTCAGATATACAGGTGCAACGGAAAAGAGGATACTGGGTTATATCCAATAATTGAATGGTCTATGACAACGTAAACGGATTACTTTCAGATAACACGTGATTTATATAAAACTGATTCTAGAAAGTGCAGAGATTTATTTTGTATATATTTGCTGAGAGATCTCGAGCAGGTGCGACGAAAAAAGCGTATAAAATATGAATTGTGTGTGTTTAGAGCTTCTCTTTTTAATTATTAATTAAATTAAAAGTAGTGAATAATTAACCAACACGATTAATCATTGCCAATGTCGACTACTGAGTTAACATGATTTAAACAACTTATTTACCAGCTTGGATATATTTTAAGACATTTAATCAGTAGAAATTAAAAAAAAAATCAATCAGGAAAACAACCAAAACATCACTTACCCTAGAAAATAAGTTATTTGCCCTAGACCAAATTGGAACACTCCTTTGAATCAGCAGTTGATAACGTCAAGCAATTTATATTAAAAAGTGAGTTTTCAAAATCGGTTAATTTGCATAAAACAAATGACCACCAAAACAGGTGTATGATTTCAAAATTTGGTCAAGTCTTGTTTACAACCATTCAAACATGTTCCTCTCGCAATAAAAAAAAAGAAAAGTGTTTTCTACTATTCTCTGAAGTTTTTCAATTACGTATCTAAAACGTGAAAAGTCACATCTGTGGTCACGTGTTTGACCCTAAGGGAGTCAAACATTTTCAAAGTGTCACAATATTGACCTTGCACGAAAAAGTATATGTTCACATTATTAATAGTCTGCAATTTCGTAGATTTGATGTGGCTTTGGTTACAAGTGAAGGAAATTTTGACTTCATTAGTCACAAACACACAACCCCTGATCTTATTTAGTTTTTTTTTTATAAATAACACAATAATAAAAGTAATTGGCAAGTCTGTACTTTTGCTGCTTTCGTATAACCATAATGGAATCGTTTTAAACTCAGTGGTTTTCAAATGTCTTCATCTGTGTTAGTGACCATTTTGTTTTATGTAATACCAACAAATTCTGAATAATTTCTCTCCTTCTTTTTTGATATGTACTTTTTGAGATTACAACAATTAAATCAGGCTAAACTATTTTGCAATTTTGTCCATGTACTCCATCGCATCTCATAGATTCAAATATTTATATGTCGAATATTTAACTTGAAATGAAATGTAACCTACAGTGAACAAAACAGGTGAGTATCATCATCCTTTAAACTAGCCGTAAGGATTGATATTTAATACCAGGTCATATCGAGGGAAGTTAAAACTGTCCTGGTATAAATATAAGCTACCAGGTCTGCAATTTCTGTAAACTGAGTCACAAATAACTTGAAGCCACTCTTTAACAAACATTGCACAGCGGAAGTCGTATTAATTGAACGAATGCCTCTACTTGACATAGAGAATGTGACTTCAACACTAAGCAAAAGGTCATATACATAAACAGATTTGTATGACGTTTGTTTCTTTTATAATCTATATGTCGAGTATGAATGTCGTAACAGTTTGTTTTGTATATTAAAAACATTATACCAACTTTTTAAACTTATGAACTCCCTTCAGGAATAGAAGGGTCTTGTTACCAGCAAGAGAGGGGGCTGAACCTCATGTGTAAATGTAAACCTGTAAATTACTAGAACATGCCTCCTAATAAAATAAACACCTATCATTCTTTGATAAGCGTAATAGTAAAATCGGCTAATTATCATTGTAACATCGAAAAAAATCTACTTTAGTATTCCTCACATAGATATCTTCCAATTGGTCTCTATGCTATAAAGTAATTACTGATTGTTATCAGGATATCAGACTGCTGAATACTTCAGATAATTAAGATATCTAGTATCCGGTATAGAGTTTTGCCAGTAGTGAACTCTTGCAGTACAGCAAAGAAAAAATGAAAGTCACAATGGGACTTCGATCTCCGCAATTGACTTAAAATGTGGTTTAATTTATTTTTCTTAACAGCATATTTGATTAATGATTGATCCAAACAATGAGTTTCATGACTTATTATTCTTAAGGGTATTTGTACGTAGTTATCAATTTGATATAATTATAGAAATGATATCACTCTTCCAAGTATTTTGCACAGAGGTTTCGTTGTTACATCAATACAGATTGTAATTTTTCACGATATCGTAGGCTTGGTATTGAAAATCCATAAAAGAGTCCCAAATGTTTGATGGCCAGGATAACTTCTCTTTCAACAAAACGAAAAACATTTGAATTAATCTAATTACCACGACTTTTTGAACAAATAATTGGTTGCTCCTCACGTTTTAGACATAACTCGAGAAACATACTTCAGATATGGGCAAAACTTGCGGGTTGTAAAAGGATCATGTTGGAATGATTTAAAATAAGCTTTATCAAATTTTCACATACGAGCGTATTTCCTTTATTTTGATTGCCATCTTTTTACATGCAACACTAACAAATTTTAGAGAAAAAAAAATACTTTTCGCACGTTTTAAATATGTGATTTTGGAGGTCGCCACAAATGAATCCGTATAAACTGTGTTGTAATTTTATCAATGTACCCCACCAAGTAACATAGATTGACTACTTGACATTGTCGAATATTTAACTTTACAGGAAATGCATTCCTATCCTGCAGTGAACAAGACAGGTGAACGTCATTATTCTATTAAACTAGCTACAAGGGTTGATATCTAAGACCAGGTCACATCAAAGGACGTCAGACCTACTGTACCTTGGTATCAATGTTGCTATCAGGTCTACTAATATTGTAAAACAGTGGCATAACCAACGGGGTAGGGGTGGGTGATGGTGGGGTCATGCTCTAACCCCCCCCCCCCGAAAAAATGTCTGCCCCAAAAAAATGAAATCAAGAAAAGTACAAAGTATCGTTATATTATACACTTTTGATGTAACTATACAAAATAATCGCTTCAATGTGTTTTTTTTTCCAAAAGGAATTTATCCCTTATCTTTCGACGGGGTTGGGGGTAAGGGGGGAGGGGGGGGGGCGGGACCCCTCGACTTGTATAAACAGGTTTTTTGCCGAAAAGATTTCGGTATTGAAAAAATACGTACAAACATTGTTTGTATACATTGTACATGGTAGGATCTAATAGAGTGATTGACTCGATTTTGGGTTTTGCCATGTGTTGAAATCATAACCTCATCCCGCTTATCTCGAGGATCAGATGTAATCAGACTCAATTTATTATTAAAGTGTAAACTATAACACAGTAATATTCTTAGTAGTTGTGTTATTTATAAAATACATTCATTTTAATTTTACCATAATGAACATGGTTTTTTTGTTATCCCTACTGTACATAATGTCCCTATGCGCATACTCAGATGAAATATCTAGGGACTTTGTTTTTACATTAAATATAATTTAAAAAATTGCTGTGTTTCAAAAACAATTTTTTTTAAAAGTGTGTCTTTCAGTATTTTGTTCAGAATGTAATTTCCTTTATTTCATTGTATCAGTTGTCAGAAGGGGATGTATATTTCTGTTTATTCATGTGTTTTTTCATCAATCAGTAACAAGTGCCAAATTTGACGTTTTGCTGTTTCTGACCTCAAATTATCAAAATATCTTGAATAATATTGTTTTTAAATTGTCAATGTAGAACAGCTCTACAAAAGATATAAAAGAAAATCAAGGTGTTTCACATTTGTTTTGCCCCTTAAAACACGTGATTTTTCTCTTTATCACCCCATTTACGTAATTCACGTTTAGAGATCACATTAATGTATATTTGATAATAATACTCACCGCATGTTTTTCATTTTCAATCGCTGAAAAGAAATGTTATTATACTTTGATTTGGTCTAATTATATATACAGGCGCAACGGAAATAGGATACTTGGTTATATCTAAAGATTGAAATGGGTTTTAACAACGTAAACGGATTACGTATGCATTACACGTGAGTAACATATATATGATTCTAAAATGTGTGAAGATTTACCTTTGTTTGCATTTGCTAAAAGATCTCGAGCAGGTGCGACCAAATTTGAAAAAATCATGTGATTTGTGCGTGTTTATAACTTCTCTGCTCTGCAGAGTCAGTGTGTATTTTAGTAATTAATTTCATTTAAAATAATGGTTAATATTAAACCGACAGTTAATATCGACTAATGAGTTTATAGGTTTAAAAGAGCTGTATTTACCAGTTGTTTCAAATAGTTGATTGCTATTTTTTAATATTTGATAGGTAGAATTTAACACAATTAACACTGTTAGAAACTGAAATCAGGAAATCAGCCAATTAAAATACTTAGGCTAGTAAATATGGGTATTAAATTAAGCTCTCTATACTGATACAGTAGCTGTTGACTTGTATGTTGTTGAAGTTTTAGCAACCTTTGTTGCCTTTCTTAGCATATTTATGAACAGAGACGATGGGCAGTATACTTTTTTGCATGTTTTTGAAGAACTATTGATCAACAAATAATTCTCCTTTACATGACGTCTGGCAACGCCGCGCCGTTGCTAGAAAACGACCATCCAGTATTAAGTCAAGAAGTCAAGATCCAGTTCCACCAAAATCTGGAGACAAGCAACAGTGGTTGCTGAATTCTCTACAACAAGTATATATGTAAACAATTACTGGATCAGTATAGAGATATTTGCAATTCAACCTACTTCTTTGTGTAAACAGTTTTGTAAGAAGACCATTATAAGACCATAATTTTTTTGAAATTTGTGGCTACCATAGGCAGGGCATAAAATTATTATTTTTTCCTCAGGAGCAAATTTTGGAAGCTCAAAGTTTCCTCAATCACCTCGTATTTATTTTTTCTCATGGAGGCACAATTTCCTCAATTTCTTCTGTTGCTTCCTGTGAGCGGTGCTCCCCGCTCCCGCACAATTTGCTGCCCTGACCATGGGCCCAAATACATAAGCAGTTTATGACCTTTTACGTTTTCGGAAATAACTTCAGGAACATGATACTTCAGAGTTGGAAAATACTGTACTCTTTCTGGCCCATATTCATAAAACCTTGCTAGCCCTAGTTTTCAACTAAAATGCCCTTAAGTTGCCTGATAACTGTAGTTGCTCTATGTTGTATTCATAAAACCAAACTAGTTTGAAGGTCACACTAGCTGTTTGTTAATTTTTCAAGTCACTAGTTGACAACTAAGTAGGGCCTATACAGGCTTACTGCCAGAATACTCTTGCATTCGGATGTATTTATAGCATCTTTGAGAGGTTTAAAAGACAAATTCTGATATTCAATGGTGACAATTAAGCAACATTAAGGAAAATATTATTGCTTAAAATAATAAGCAAATGCCTAAAGTTATTAATGGATTAAATATAACAACAATATGCACCTTTCTGCAGTAACACTGTAAATTGGCAGACGTTGACAAAATTGAAGACATGTAAACATAATAATGAAAATGAAAATGATCGTACACATCAATGATTTATAACCTAATTTTTTTAAAGAAATATTATCAGAAATGTATAAACTTAATATTCAATATAGGCTTTTAATAAGGTTCTTCTTTTTCTGTACAAATGCAAAATTTCTCTTTCTAAACTTTAAAAATATTGACATCTTTTGGACTCTTTTTGAGTGTTAATCTTGAGGACTACTGAATTTTTAATTGGATTTTGTCTTTTTCTGACTGATGAATGTTACAGTCATCAATGCATCATGAATTTTTAATTATTACCAAACTAGAGCACAAGTTTAAAATATGGTAGATACCCTATTTCCATATTTTAATCCTAAAATTTTAAAATTTTCATATATTTTGGTTTGGGCAAAATGTATTTATATTAAAAAACAATGTTTTGAAGTGTACACAAAATATTTGGAAAGAGAACTTTTTGACATGACTCAACCACACTTCTTTCCTGTTTAAAGTAAATCAAATGCTGAACAAACATGGAAAATGTTGCTCTTCTTGAGATTTGATTTTTTGTTTGTAGTACGAGTAATAATACAAATGACTTTCACGGTTATATAATATATATTCTTCCTGTAACATTAACGTCATCCACTATTACTAATCCTTCATCCTCCATTAATCGCATCTTTTTGCTATTGTTTCTATTGTTATTACAATAACCTGATGGATATTACACCCAAACACCTAAAGTAGTAAGTTTTCCTAGTTGTCAACTATGTAGCAATGTTCTTAGTAAGCGTTTATGAATATGAATTTAGTTGCAAACTCCATAGTTTAAAGCTGGGGTTTTTAGTTTCAATTTAGGGCTCAGGTAATAAGCTTTTATGAATATGTGCCCTGGTTTCTTATGGTGAGAAGAATATATTATTGGAATGGTTTAAAAGAAGCGTGATAAAATTTTGAAATGTTTTAATTGCAACTTGTTTATGTGAATTTTGAAAAAAACACCCAACAATACCTAGCCAATTTCAAAGTAACAAAGAAGAAAATCTAAATATTTGTAATTTCAGTTTCATTTCCTCGCGGATTTCTCCCAATCTGGATCAAATCTATAAAGTGATTACTGATGGCTATCAGGATTTTCAGCCATCTGAATAATTCAGTAACTCAGGATATCTCTAGTGGTTAATGCAGTACCGAGTTTTGCCTATAGCTGTAAAGTAATGAACAGGATGGTCACAACATGGTCTATAATGAGACAAATGCCTATGATCACCGCATTTGACTTAAAATTGGGTTTACTTTCCCCAATATAGTTAATAGTTTTATTTGGCAAGTAGTCATCAGTCAGAAATAAAGAAATTCTATCATCAAATATTATGTGCACCAAGTTGTCGTTACATTTTACCTACCATATGTAATCGTTCATTATAGCGTATGCTTGGTGATGAACTCCAATAAAAATGTCAAAAATGTGTGGTAGCCATCCATTATCAACTCACTGTTATCAAAAGAAAATGCATTATAATTAATTAATATAATAACCACGACTTGTTGCATCAAATATGCGACTGTTTATCTCAAACTAGCCATAAATAAATCCTCTTGTCATTTTCTCTTTTTTGACTTTTTATAGAGACTATGTTATAAGAAAACAAATGACACCTTCGTGAAATTCACTTTGTTTCAAGTAGCCAAGTTATGACCTGTCAAAGATTGTCATGGAGTAAAATATGAAATTGAGATAAACGTGATCAAACATCCGTAAGCCCTATATTTTCTTTTCATTGTCCCTAAGAACAAGCAGATATATTTCATATTTTTGATCACGTTCTTGAAATGAAACTTTACATGTATTTTGAAGTAAGTTAAAGCATTGGGAATCTTCTTATATTATGACCTTTGACATGTAGTTCAGCGCAAAAGGAAGTTTATAATCGAACACATATTTGAGTGCAAATGAAAATAATTTCAGGTCGTTAAATACATTTGGTACTGTTTTAAACTAAAGCGGGTAAAATAATTCTTGTGATTTAAAGTTCTAGAGGCAAAGATGTGTGGTGATAAAACGTTTTCCTGCATCTCGACCTTGAAGGAGGACACACATGCTGCATCGTACACACATCATACACTAGGTCTCCTTAACTAAAAACTACCACTCACAATTATTGTAATCATTGTTTTATTTGTTGCAATATGATAAAATATAGAGAAACACCTCTGATAACAAAGTCATTTTAGGAAGAAAAACATAATATACTTAAAAGATAGAAAATAATAAAACACAATTTAAATGAAGAAAAAAGCAAGACAAGCATAAACTTGTAAAACCTCAGAATTTACGATAATATACAAATGTTTGCGAACGCATGCGTAAGTATCACTGCTTTTATAAAACTGCATGTAATTTAAGTCTAGTTTTCACTATGACCTTGTTTAAGTAGAATGCAATTAAGCCAGGGTAGAAAATGATGTATTCGGCATTATACACCGAGAAATAAGACATTAAAGTAATAGTGACGTTATGATACCGTCGTTTATTTCTTTTTTGGAATTGATATACCAAAAAAATTTAAAAAATCAGAATTAAAAAACAGAAATAGATGTTCCAAAACATAGAACAAAACAAAAGTATACAAAAGAATGCGTAATCATTGAGGTAGAATAAAAAACAGAACCCTTAAGATTACTTTTAATGTTTCGTATCACTCTTACGTAATATTTTACAAAACCTAGAATATATTTTTAAAAGCTATGTTTAAGGGGTCAAAAAGATTGAATTAGCTGTTTCATCTCAAATAAACATCCTTTTTTAACGGTGAAGTTGATTAAGTTATATATTATAGATGATAAAACATGGGCAGCACCAATTGATTTTAAGTCAAGCTGTTAATTTTCGAATGTAAGACCTGGAGAGTCAGTACATATATTTATTTTTCCCCATTTCTTCGTTCAGTGTTTGGATTGCTTCTCAAGTTCCGTTAATTTGGCAGCTAATCGATGCAGCAAGCCTACTCTATACCATGTTTAAGTTCTCTGCATCCTTTTCAAATATCACCTTAGATCATATCGTTGACACGTTTGTTTAGTATTGGGAAAAAACTGCTTGAGCTATAGTTGGATTTTTATGAGCTATTTTTGACAATGATAAAAAATGTCAGAACTCATTTTGACTTGAAATAACGTATATAAAACTCTTCGTATTGCTATAAACTTTATTCTGATTTAATTGACTTTTAAATACGTATTGCTAATGCTGCTAAAACTAATCGGAATAGTTACAAATTATAAATATAATACTGGACAGTTATTACTTACTTCCAAAGTTCCATCCAAAACGCTCTGAATTTTTCTTTTAAAGTAATTTTTGGATTAGAGTTGATAACTTAAGTGGTTGTTCCATTTCAATTTTAGATTATCAGTCATTAAAGGAGCTTGGTCCGTTTTTTCAAAATTAACTTTTCATACGAAAGATGATCCTGAAATAAGTTTAAGTTTCAAAAATTAGCTAAATCGGACAAACCGTTTTTGATTTTATGGGCACATTTGTAAAATAAATTATGGTACCATAATTGAACACATTTTCATACATATCTCCAAAACTGAACATCGCTTCAGCTGTGAAATTTCACATGGGTTATAAGAAAAATTCCCCTAGCACGTCATTGATGGTGTCACATCTTTATAACACTAGATGTGATTTACATGTAATTAGTTTTCACGATGTTATAAATTGCAATAAAGTCAGGAGAGGAAATTATACTGATACGTTAATTGTTTTAACAGAGCTACTAATGAGATGGAATGCAGCTCAGACAATACACGCATATTAAACAGCGTCTGTAATCTTTTAAAAATCCCCATACACCTGTTCATGCCTAATGAAAAGACTAAAGAAAGATAGACACGCATGCTTGTTCATCAATATCAATACCCTGCAATGTATTTAGATACCTCTTACATAAAAAGTTGCATATGTGTCGCCTATAACAAGATTTTATAGTTTAGCGTTAGAGTTAGCTAAACCTTTTCCAAACAACCTCTTCATTTAATTTTGTTGCAATATAATAAGTACACAATTATAAAGGCAGGGACCGATTCAAGTTGAAACGAGTTTTAACGTATCAGGCTTCCGGTGCCTTTTAAACATCAAAATAGATTTCATATCAGTCGCTCATATTAAGACAACCGTTTTAATACCCTGTAGACATTTTGAGGAGTTTTCTTGATTTTAAATACAACATTATTAGTAAATAATAACTCTTAGAGCACAGTGATAGCATGCCTTTGGCCTAGTATTTCTTTTTTCAGTGATCTATTAATGGTATTGTTAGTGATCTATTAATATCATCACTGAGATGTTACGTAGTGCATTTGGAATCAGGTATCATGGCTACACGCAATATTATACATTCTATACTTTGAATGAGTTCTATTTTCCAATACTTTGGAAGATTTCATCGCATAAAGCAATGGCTTTCTATTGTTACAAAATATAAAACTTTGCCATGAATCAGAAACACAATTATTGTGTTAATTTTATGTCTCATAGAGAAAGGGGAGGTAACCTTTTGAAACTGGTATGAAGTATTTAAGAATTACTATTCTTATTATTGGGATCGAAATGAGAAAGTCATCCATCTACCGGTGGTATAACATCACTCAATTGATTAATCATATTTTATCTTGGATCAATGTTAATGCATGGTGGGAAAAGGAAAATGTTTTGTACGTGATTGGTAATACATTATTGTACAGTTCTTGTCTATTAAATGGTTTCACGACTTTGTCTGACTGCGCTTTATTTTCTCATTGGCGATGTATTCCCGATGTAAAGTGAGTAAACACTACAGAAGAATCGCATATAGCTTTGCCGATGTATATGAGATAAGACACGTGGCTTAAGGTTAGCAAACGTTTGGCTGATGCTTCACCAAGGTAAATTTCGATATTTTGGCGATGTCTAAACACAATTCATTGACCTCGTTTCCAGACAAACATCGCGAGTGCTTCGACAATACCTTTCCGTTGCATCGGCTATCATTTATGCCTAATGTATCTTGTGCGTCGGGAGAGTATTACGAAAAGATTAATTTTGCAAATCAATATTGAAGAAGTTGATTTTGGAAAGGCATTAAGAGGGATTAAATTGCATCTCAAGGGGTGCAAGAATTTTTTGTGTTATCTTTGTTATTTATATGTTTGTTTTATGTCTTTTTTACTGGCAACTACCGAATAAAAAAAATAAACAAACACAAAAATAAACACGAAGGCTGAGGTAAGAAAAGGTAACTTTAAACTTGAAACGCGTGTAATCTATTACTCTAAGAAACGGTTTTGTTAAATGTGTTCTTTATGACTTCAAAGTCAATACATTTTGCTATAAATTACACGTTGTCATCACTGCATATAAGGATAGAGGGCAATGACCAAGGAAAACATACAAAGGAATGCTGTAAGCTATGCCTCACTTTACAGACGTCGCCTAGAGCTTCTAAGTACGCGTATATTGAATATCTGAAATATATTTAGCAGAATACGAGCTGAAGACAGGGCAAAAGACGACAACAGTTTTGAAAACTGACATTTAAAAAAAGGTATTAAAACATTAGCCTGGGACACTTCTATGAATACATATTCAGTAGTATGTTAAGGTATATCTTATTACAATTGCAAGGCAACGGCGCTGATTTCTCAAAATTCAATCATAGTTTTGTTCATCACTGCTTAAAATATCAAAATAATCCACAAATGCAAATCAGAAATGTCGCTGATTTTGCTAACTTTCCTGAATTTCCTTCAGCACAATTGAAATTTTGTAGATAAAAGCATGCTATCAAGTAATCAAAAGGGTCTTATAGGTTATTCAATAGTACTGTCAATACAAATTGCCAGGAAAGTTGTTGGGTTTCACACCAAACGCAAAGAGTTCTTAGGTTGGAATTAAGGTACACTTTCTTGCTCGGTTCTTCTTGTTTCTACATCACACTGATCATTCACAGTTAATTACTCAAACGTCTATAATTTTGTTTAGAACCCTTGAACCCCGGACGTCTAGCGTGCTGGACAAGTGCTCTATCCACTAAACTATCCGGCCCCTGAGATAAATCGGGAGTTTTAATAACCAAATAGTCGCAGCATAGAGCGGTCACGGTAAACATTACAACCAAGTGGACGATTAATGAGACAGAGCTGCTGCCAACGTCTATTTTATATCCAAGTTATCTAAATGATATGATAAATAACATGCTTAACCTATGATAGGTCTACCATTGTGCAAAAAACAATACAAGCTGACAAAAAATCATCGATATTTCTGATTTTCACCGATAGATTTTCTTGATATTGTTTGGTGTTTTTAACTTAAAATATAAAGTTTTAACATTATAATAGGTTCGTATTTCCAACCCTCCTTGATTTTCCGTTTCCAGAAGTGCTCTTCCATTCCCCATGACTTCTGACTTTATGATGGCATTTATTGCAGTTTTCGCCAATATAGGTTTCAGAGCATTGAGGGTAGTCGTTTGTTGGCATTAGAGGCTTTATGTTTAGTTGCACAGAATATATCTGATAGTGTTGATTGGCATGTGTTAGCTATTAACCCATCGATCTCACAATAAGTTTTACCGACAATCTTACATAAGGCAGTGGTAGTGCGTTTTTAATTTGGACACATATAAATGTCTTTTTCCTTTCACTTGCAGTGCCTAGTTCTGTTTGAGAACATTAATAATTGTGAAGACAAAATAATTCAGATGATTGATCAAAACTAATTTAAATATGTCATCTGTTTGATTACGCTTTCAAAGGTTTTACTCTATCTAAAAGTTTTTTAACATGCTATTTGATATTAAATACTTATAAAATGTTAATTCATGTCATTGATGTCATTGTAATGATTTTGTAATGGTTGAGATCATCAAACTGATGCATTAACGTTATAGAGAATTTGTCAAAAACTACTAGAAATTTTGATAAAATATAAAACTATTATGATACAACCTTGTCCTTAAAGCGTTCCTTTAAACCTGTCCTGTTTACTTAACAGTGAACATTGCTCTTTTTGTATCAATGTAAGTTAACACTTCTAAGTCAAGCGAAGCAAGCAGGTCTCGGACAGCTGACTCTGCGCAAACCGTATTAATATCACGAAAACACGTCTGCATCTGGTTTAAAGAAAAGCAGAAAACAAGAAAGTTCGCAAGAGAGACAGGTAAAAATATAAAAATAACAGAAAGGGGTATAGATTCTTAGTATAAAACAAAACATAATGTTCGACTGCATAATGTAAACTGAAAGAAGGGCAAATAAAAAATAAAGTCATGGCACAATTTGATATGTTAGAATAAGCCGTATGAATTAATAATTGATGAACTGGTTCAGTAAAATATTGAAATTAAAAAAGACGGCGGAATGTCATGTTATGTCACAAAAGCATTTGAAACCATTTCTCTTTTCATTATTAATAAGGATTCACATTTTTCTGACCAGTCGATGTCATTACCCTAAAATTAACATTAACATAATTTAACATGATGTCAACACTGAGAGTGTTTTAACAGTTGCTGACCAAAAAGGGGCAATTTAGTACTTGGACATTTTAGTGTATGTTCTAATGTCATGAAATTTAAAGGAGTGGGATTTTTGGGTAGATTCTTGCAAACTATGTTTTTTTGGATGATTGCATCATGAAAT
>JXSR01S016069.1:56028-68902 GCA_000969725.1 Ophiothrix spiculata
GGCCGCCAAAAAAATGACAAACTAGTTTTTTGGTAATAACATGATATAATCATCCAAAAAAACATAGTTTGCAAGAATCTACCCAAAAATCCCACTCAATTACACAAGAACATATACTATTTACAAAATTGCGGCATTTTAATGCGTTAACTTTTCGATTTTACTCCGACGACTTTTGACATCTAATCTTGATTTTTGATGTTAATCCATTAGTCCCATTTATTCAATCTCCTGCATGTGATCTCATTTAAAGATCCTGATTATTCATATATGATGATATTCTGAAACCGAATTTGTATGTGCTGTCAAAATGCTTCAAGACTTCGATGGTGTTGTATTCAGATAAACAGGTGTAACGGAAAATGGGATACTGGGTTATATCCAATAATTGAATGGTCTATGACAAATTATTTAAACGCATTACTTTCAGATTACACGTGATTTATATAACATTGCTTCTAGAAAGTGTAGAGATTTATTTTGTATGTATTTGCTGAGAGATCTCGAGCAGGTGCGACGAAAAGAAAAGCATATTAACAACCCATTTCAAGTAGTAACTCTTTGATATATAATTTGTGTGTGTTTAAAGCTTCTCTTTTTAGCTATTAATTAAATTTAAAGTATGCATAATTAACTAACACGATTTATCATTGCCAATGTCGACTATTGAGATTACATAATTTGAACAACTTTTTTACCAGTTGGTAAAAATAGTTTTTAGACATATTTTTAGATATTTGATTGGTAGAAAATTACAAAAAAATGAAATCAGGAAATCAACCAAGAAAACCTTAGACTATATGTGAATTTCCCCAGACCATATTGGAACACTTTTTTGAATCAATAGTTGATAACCTCTCAATCAACTTATATTAGAAAGTGAGTCGTCAAAATCGGTTAATTTACATAAAACAAATAACAACCAAAACAGGGGTATGATTTCAAAAAATTGTTAAGTCTTGTTTACAATCATTCAAACATGTTCCTCTCAAAATTAAGTTGAAATAAAGTAATTTTTACTATTCTCTGAAGTACGGTTTTTGAATTACGTATTTAGTCACATCAGGGGTCACATGTGTGACCCTAAGGGAGTCAAAGTATCACAATATTGACCTTGCATGCAAAACCATGTGTTTAAATTAATAGTCTGCAATTTCGTAGATTTGATGTGGCTTTGGTTACATTTTTACTCCAATAGTCACAAACACACGACCTTGATATATGTGATGGCTCATCCCGAAAGGGAGGACTTAGCAGGTGATATTAATTTTGATTTAATCATTTCATCTGTAGTAGCATTTTCCAAGCTTTAAAATGACACCTAACTTGTTGAAATTGATCAAGGCGATCAAATTTTACAACATAGAATCTGCTGGAAATTCATATTATTTCCTTTATTTTTTGCTGCTTATTTTTCTGGCGCAAAGTCCTCATTTTCGGAAGGAGTCGTCACATATAATCTTGTAAGTTATTTTTACAGATAACACAAGAACTAAACATCAGTGATGGGCAAGACTGTACTTTTTCTGCTTTCGTATAAACAAAATGGAATCGTTTTAAACAGGTTTTGAAATGTCTGCATCTGTTTTAGTGGTCATGTTTTTTTGGGAAAACCTTTCCTTCTTTTTTGATATGTACGCTTGGAGATTACAGGCTAAACTGTGTTGTCCATGTACCCCCATCACATCTCATAGATTAAAATATTTATATGTCGAATATACAATTTTTTAATGAAATGTAACCCTACAGTGAACTAAACAGGTGAGCATCATCATTCTTTTAAACTAGCCGTAAGGGTCGATATTTAATACCAGGTCATATCGAGGGAAGTTAAAACTGTCCTGGTATAAATATAAGCTACCAGGTCTGCAATTTCTGTAAACTGAGTCACAAATAACTTGAAGCCACTCTTGAACAAACATTGCACAGCGGAAGTCGTATTAATATCAAGTCATTGAACGTATGCCTCTACTTGACATAGAGAATGTGACTTCAACACTAAGCAAAAGGTCATATACAAAAACAGATTTGCATGACGTTTGTTTCTTTTATAATCTATATGTCGAGTATGAATGTCGTAATAGTTTGTTTTGTATATTAAAAACATTATACCAACTTGTTAAACTTTTGAACTCCCTTCTGGGGTTCTGTTACCACAAAGAGATGAAAGAGGGGGCTGAACCTCATGTATAATTGGAAACCAGTAAATTACTAGAACATGCCTCCTAACAAAATAAACACCCACGATTTTTTTGATAAGCTTAAAACCTATAGTAAAATCGGCTAATTATCATTGTAGCAAAGAAGAAAATCTTCTTTCGGTTTCCTCATACAGATATCTTCCAATTGGTCTCAATGCTATAATGTAATTACTGATGGTTATCAGGATATCAGACTGCTGAATACTTCAGATACTTGAGATATCTATATGTGTACCGCCGCGGCAAAAGGGTCCAGTTGTCGACTCCTACATGTTGCTCATTGTTGCATATCTGATGTATACAAATACCATACATTAGATATGCTACAAGGAGCAACATGTACGAGCCGACAACTGGACCCTTTTGCCGCGGCGGTACACATATAGTGTTTAATGCACTACCAGTATAGAGTTAGAGTTTTTGCAAGTAGTGTACTCTTGCAGTATAGCAAAGAAAAAATTAAAGTCACAATGGGAATCTGATCACCGCAATTGACTTAATATGTGGTTTATTTTATTTTTCTGAACAGCATATTTAATTAATGATTAATCCAAACAATTAGTTACATGACTTATTCTTCTTTTAACTACGTACAAAAAAACTTTTTTGTACGTAGTTATCAATTTGATAAAAAGAAATGCTATCACTCTACCAAGTATTTGGCACAGAGGTTCCGTTGTTACATTAATACACAATTTACCTTTTCAGGATAGCGTAGGTTTGGTAATGAAAATCCTTAAAGGAGTCCCAAATGTTTGATGTCTAGGGTAACCACTTTCCTTCATCAAAACGAAATACATTTGAATTATTCTAATTAACACGACTTGTTGCTCAAATATTTGGTTGCTTATTACGTTTTAGACATAACTCGAGAAACATACTTCAGATATGGGCAAAACTTTAGTGTCGTAAAGGATCATGTTGGAATGGTTTAAAAGGGGGAGCGGGTTGGCGCAGCGGTAGTTCCCTCGCCTTGCACAAATGAGGTCCCGGGTTCAAATCCCGCTCCCGGCGCTTTATGTGCATTTGGTTTTCAGTCCATGCTCGCTTCCGCAGGTTTTTTTCGGGTACTCCGGTCTTCCTCCTGCATTCAAAACTGAATTTAAAAAAAACATTTTGGAACCCTGTTGAAGATAAGCTTCCTTTAGTTTACTTGGTACCTAGTACCAAGTGGGGTTTCCTTGGCGAAAGCCTAAACAAGGTGAAGGTGATTTTGAAAAGAAGCTTTATCAAATTTTGATATATTACCTTTATTTTGATTGCCATTTTTTTTCATGCAAAACTAACAAATTTTAGAGAAAAAAATGTGTTTCCTACTTTTTAAATATGTGATTTGAGAGGTCATCACATATTATTTCCGTCTAAACTGTGTTGTAATTTTGTCAATGTACCCCACCGAATATCATAGATTGACTACTTGACATTGTCCAATATTTCACTTTACAGGAAATGCATTCCTGCAGTGAACGAAACAGGTGAACGTCATTATTCTATTAAACTAGCTGCAAGGGTTGATATCTAAGACCAGGGCCCTATTTCATAAAAGTTAAAATCAATCTAAGTCTTAAATTTAGGATTAATCCTATCCTGTTTATATGAAAAAAAAATCAGAAAAGTCTTTATTTCAAATTCCTTTATGAAGTAAAAGATAATGAAAATAAAAACATTACGATAAACTCAAAATCTATTTAGAGTTCAGATGAGTAATGCATCCTAAGTTCCATAGTTTTCACTGAAAACGTTAATTAGTCAAAAAACATGTCTTATTTGACTAATTAAAATTAGTCATGCAGAGTGAGTTTTTCATAATTCATGAAAAAATGCTGTAAATTTCTTTCAAATGTTGAAAAACATTTTTTAGTGTTTAAAAATAGTTTCCATCTCATTTTTTAGTGTTTAAAAATAGTTTCCATCTGTTTAAAAATAGTTTCAATCTCGTAAAAGCCTTTCTCAAAAAAATAAATAAAAAAAAAAATAAAATCTAAATTTTCAATTTGTAATCAGTTAATTATTAGTTAAAAGATAATTGATCAATTACAGGACTAATTAGTGAATATCAAATACGTCTTTAATTAGTCAATTGACTAATTGAATGACGCAGGACTAACTGTATTTAGTCACAATGACTAATATAATTAATGATTTGTAAAAAGCAACGGACTAATTAATGGTTAGTATCCATCAGAAATTAGTAATTTAATTCGTCATTAAGTTAGTCCTGCGTCATTCAATTAGTCAATCGACCAATTATAGACGCATTTGATATTTGCTAATTAGTCCTGTAATTGATCATTTATCAATTAATTAAAAAAAAACAAATTACAAATTGAATATTTAGAGATGGAATTTATTTTTTAAACATCAAACATTGTTTTTCAACATTTCAAAGACAATTACAGCATTTTTTCACGAATTATGAAAAAAATCACTCTGCATGACTAATTTTAATTAGTCAAATAAGACATGTTTTTTGACTAATTACCGTTTTCAGTGTAGTTGATTTAAACTTTTATGAAATATAGCACTGGTCACATCAAAGGTTAAGTTAAGTCTTGTTTACAATCATTCAAACATGTTCCTCTCAAAATTAAGTTAAATTATCAAAATATTTTGTATAATTAATCATGTTAATTTTTTAATTGGCCATGTAAAACATCTCTACAAAAGATATAAATAGACAATCGTAATGTAATGTTCTTCTCTTTTATCAACCCATTCACGTTTAAAGATCACGTTAATGTATATTAAATAATAATACTCAACGCATTTGTTTCATTTTCAATCGCTGAAAAAAAACATGGGATGTCGAAATGTTGTGATACTTTGATTTGTTGTAACGGAAATAGGATACTTGGTTATATCGAAAGATTGAAATGGGTTTTAACAACGTAAACGAATAACTTATGCATTACACGTGACTAATATATATATGATTCTAGAATACGTGAAGATTTACTTGTGTATACATTTGCTGAAAGATCTCGAGCAGGTGCGACCAAATTTGAAAAAAACAACACCGCACATTAACAATCTACTTCCAGTAGTAACTCTTCGTCATGTGATTTGTGCGTGTTTATAACTTCTCTGCTCTGCAGAGTCAGTGTGTATTTTAGTAATTAATTTCATTTAAAACAATGGATTATTATTAAACCGACACGATTAATCATTGCCAATATCGACTAATGAGTTTAAAGGTTTAAAACAGCTGTATTTACCAGTTGTTTCAAATAGTTGATTGCTATTTTTTAATATTTGATAGGCAGAATATAACACATTTAAAACTGTTAGAAACTGAAATCAGGAAATCAGCCAAGTATCACTTAGGCTAGTAAATAAGGCATTTGTATTAAATTAAGTTCTCTATACTGATCCAGTAGCTGTTGACTTATATGTTTGTGAAGTTTCAGCAACCACTGTTGCCTTTCTTAGCACATTTATGAACAGAGACAATTGGCAGTATAATTTTTCGCATGTTTTTGAAGAACTGTTGATCAACAAATAAATCTCCTTACACACGTTGCTAGAAAACGACCATCCAGTATTAAGTCAAGAAGTCAAGATTCAGTTCCATCAAAATCAGGAGCCAAGCAACAGTGGTTGATGAATTCTCTACAGCAAGTATAATATATGTAAACAATTACTGGATCAGTATAGAGATATTCGCATTTTAACCTACTACTTTGCGTACACAATTTTGTAATAAGACCATTATAAGACCATAACTTAACCATTTTTTGAAAATGGTGACTATCATAGGCCCAAATAAGCACTTTTATGACCTTTCACGTTTTTAGAAATAACTTCAGAACCATGATACTTCAGATTTGGAAAATACTGTACTCTTTCTGGTTTCTTATGGTGAGAAGAACATACTTTTGGAATTGTTTAAAAGAAGCATGATAAAATTTTGAAATGCTTTAATTGCATCTTGTTTATGTGAATTTTGAAAAAGCCAATTTCAAAGTAACAAAGAAAAAATTCTAAATTTTTGTAATTTCAGTTCAGTTTCCTCGCGGATTTCTTTCAATTGGTCTCAATTCTATCATAGATCTGTGATTCTATAAAGTGATTACTGATGGCTATCAGGATTTTCAGACATCTGAATAATTCAGTTACTCGGGATATCTTGTGGTTAATGCAGTAAAGAGTTTTGCCTATAGCAGTAAAGTAATGAATAGGAAGGCCACAACATGGTCTATGATGAGACAAATGTCGTAGACTTAAAATTGGGTTTGCTTTCCCCAATATAGTTAATAGTTTTATTTTTGTAAGTAGTCATCTGTCAGAAATAAAGAGATTCTATCATCAAATATTCTGTGCACCGAGTTTTTGTTACATTATTACCTACCAAATGTAGCTGTTCATGATAGCGTAGAACCCTGAAAATTACTTTTAATGTTTCGCACTGGGACGAAAACGCACTGGGACAAGTCACGCTACAGTGAAACACTCCTTGCTGATATTCGTAACCTGAGAGGGTACATGACATCCTTTCAAATATTGGGATTCTTGGTAATTTCTATCTGTAACAAGTTTACTTTATCAGTTAAAATAGTTTGTTGGACTGTAAGGTTCACTCTCATTTTCAATTTGTTCTGAAAATTACATACATTTTAGGTAAACAGATGGTTGTTCATACATAAGCTGTACACATAATTTCAGTTGTAATGTCATTAGATATTTTACCGTTTCCGGTGTACCGAAACTTACTGTAGTTTACAAGTCACCTACCGAAATCTAGAAAATATATTGATATGATTGTCTCATCATTTGTAGTTGACATTCTTAGCTATATTTGTGTCACATTTCAAGTAGCTACCTTTAATAGAACAAACGTTATGATACAACAGGTAGAACTTTTTGAATGACCCTCGTAGATGATAAAACATGGGCAGCGCCAATTGATTTTTAGTCAACCTGTCAATTTTCGAATATAAGACCTGGAGAGTCAGTACATATATTTATTGTTCCCCATTTCTTCGTTCAGTGTTTGGTTTGCTTCTCAAGTTCCGTTAATTTGGCAGCTAATCGATGCAGCAAGCCTACTTTATCCATGTTTAAGTTCTCTGCATCCTTTTCAAATATAACCTTAGATCATATCGTTGACACGTTTGTTCAGTATTGGAAAAAAAACTGCTTGAGCTATTAATACGCCAGTTGATTTTTTATGAGCTATTTTTGACAATGGTAAAAAATTCAGGACCTATTTTGACTTGAAATAACGTATATAAAATTCTTCGTATTGCTACAAACTATATTATAAATATTATACTGGACATTTATTACTTACTGCCAAAGTTCCATCCAAAACACCCTGAGTTTTTCTTTTGTTGCATTTTTTTAGAGTTGATAACTGTAGTAGTTGTTCCACTTCAATTCAAGGTTATCACAAATGCAGCAGAGCGTTTCAAATCCAGCCCACTCTCAACGTATTCATGTCAAGTCATTAAACAAATGCCCTAATTGAAATGTTACTTTAGCTCAAAATTATTCGAGATATTTTTCTGTTTTTTTTTTTCAAAATTGCGAAATGTTTTGGGATACCCCAACTTTTTTTCAACAATTGAATCACCATGATTTGACCTCAAAATGACTTTTAACCTTCAGCGATCTTAATCAAACCACTGCAGAAGATGAGTAATCGGAATGAGAGCTATATTTATGGTTTAGGTTTGATCCAGGTTGGCTCAAGGGTTATGAGTTATGACCTTGACCTGAATGACATTGAATAATAATGGTTAACCTTACACCGACTCTCCTATCATTTTTTTTTGTTTTTACCTCCTAATGATCTTTGACCTTCGATGATCTTTACCTGACCCCCTCCCTATACAGCACTCCTCAGGGTGGCAACTGTCCATTGAACAGGTTTAGTCCTGGTATGATCAAGGGTAAAGTCAAGGAGTTTATGGACGTTAGCTTAAAAGACCCAAAATAACGTTTGATGAACATTCATTACAACCTTAGAAAAGCCATTAAACAGCATTAGCAGTCAAGTTAGCTCAATCGGTAAGGCGCTTGCTTGCGGTGTGGAAGGTCCTGAATTCGAACCCCGCTGATGCCAAAAAGTTTAGTGTGCTTGAAATTACCTTGGACAAGGAACTAACTGCTAATTGTCTCGTTGGCCTTACTTGGACCACAGTGGAATTACAAATCTGGGAGGCATAGCGCACTATAAATCCCCAGTATTTACAATCTGTGCAAAAAATCCCGTTGGAAGGAAAGCATGATTGGATGGTCCTGATAACACAATATATCCCACTCTTTAATGGTATTGGAGTCTAATTATACGAGGCTGCATGTATGAATAGAAAAGCCCTTGAACAGCACTGCCTTCAACACACACGGTGCAACGTACAAACAAACATAAAAAATGTGTGTATTCTAAACTGGATTCTAGTTCCAATACTATCAAAGTAATTACTCTTTTTTAGATGTTAAATAATTATATATTTCACTTAAAATCATTATTTACTTGTATCGATTAAATTCTTTCCCAAGCATGTCATTGATGGTGTCACATCTTTATAACACTAAATGTGGTTTACATGTAATTAGTTTTCACGATGTTATAAATTGCAATACATCCAGGAGAGGAAATTATACTGATACGTTAATTGTTTTTACAGAGTTACTAATGAGGTGGAATGCAGCGTAGACAATTCACGCATATTAAAAAGCGTCTGCAATCTTTTCAAAGTCGTCATTCTGTACACCTGTTCATGTCTAATGAAAAGACTAAAGAAAGATAAGGTGAAAACATACTATTTTGAGCTATCAAACATTTGGTGCATCAAGTCTTTGTTATTACATTAATTTCAATTCATTTTCTAATCAATAACGGATAATTGGTGTTGAAAATCACCAAGCAAAGAAAATTTGGTTGAGTATTGATTTTTCATCACCAAGCATCCGTTACTAATAGAAAATACATTGTAACTATATATCAGATTATAAGATGACAAAGACTTGATGCACCAAATGTTTGGTAGCCCATAAAAAGTATGTTTTGACCTATAGACACGCATGCATTTTCATCAATATCAATACCCTGCAATGTATTTAGATACCTCTTACATTTAAAAAAAAAAAGCTGATTTTTCAATATGTGTCGCCTATAACAAGATTTGCTTAATCTTTTCCAAACAGCCTCTTCATTTAATTTTGTTGCTATAAATACTCTAACGCAATATAATAAGTACATAATTATAAAGGCAGGGACCGATTTAAGTTAAAAAGAGAATTAACGTATCAGGTTGTGAACTTCAGCTGCCTTTAAAACATCAACACAGATTTCATATCAGTCGCTCATATTAAGACAGCCATTTTAGTACACTGTAGAAATTTTGAGGAGTTTTCTTGATTTTTACATACAACATTATTAGTAAATAATAACTCTTAGAGCACAGTGATAGCGTGCCTTTTGCCTAGTTTTTCTTTTTTCAGTGATCTATTAATGGTATTGTTAGTGATCTATTAATATCATCACTGAGATGTTACCTAGTGCATTTGGAATCAGGTATCATGGCTACACGCAATATTACACATTCTTTACTCTGCATGAATTCTATTTTCCAATTCTTCAGATTTCATCGCATAAAGCAATGGCTTTCTATTGTTACAAAATATAAAACTTTTCCATGAATCAGAAACACAATTATTGTGTTAATTTTATGTCTCATAGAGAAAGGGGAAAGAGATAACCTTTTGAAACTGGTATGGAGTATTTAAGAATTCTTATTATTGGGATCGAAATGAGAATATCATCCATCTACCGGTGGTATAACATCATTCAATTGATTAATCATATTTTATCTTGGATCAATGTCAATGCCTGGTGGGAAAAGGAGAATTGTTTGTTCGTGATTGGTAATACATTATTGTACAGTTCTTGTCTATGAAATGCATTCATGGCTTTGATTGCGCTTTGTTTTCTCATTGGCGATGTATTCCCGATGTAAAGTGAGTAAACACTATAGCTTTGCCGATGCATATGAGATAAGACACGTGGCTTAAGGTTAGCAAATTTTTGGCTGATGCTTCACCAAGGTAAATTTCGATGTCTTGGCGATGTCTAAAAACAATTCATTGACCATCTTTTCCAAATAAACATTGCGAGTGCTCCGACAATACCTTTCCGTTGCATCGGCTATCATGTATGCCTATATGTATCTTGTGACCTCGGGAGAGTATTACGAAAAGATTTGCAAATAAATATTGAAGAAGTTGATTTTGGAGAGGCATTAAGAGGGATTAAATGGCATCTCAAGGAGTGCAAGAACTTTTTGTGTTATCTTTGTTATTTATATGTTTGTTTCAGGTCCTTTTTGCTGGCAGCTACCGAATAAAAAAAATAAACAAACACAAAAAGAAACACGAAGGCTGAGGTAAGAAAAGGTAACTTTAAACTTGAAACGCGTGTAATCTATTACTCTAAGAAACGGTTTTGTTAAATGTGTTCTTTATGACTTCAAAGTCAATACATTTTGCTATAAATAACACTTTGTCATCACTGCATATAAGGATAGAGGGCAATGACCAATGAAAACATACACATGAATGCTGTAAGCTATGCCTCACTGTACAGACGTCGCCTAGAGCTTCTAAGTACGCGTATATTGAATATCTGAAATAGATTTAGCAGAATACGTGCTGACGACAGGGCAAAAGACGACAACAGTTTTGAAAACTGACATTGAAAAAAAAAGAGATTTGATATTAAAACATTAGCCTTGGACATTTCTATGGGTACATCTTCAGTAGTATGTTAAGGTATATCTCATTGCAATTGTAAGGTAACGGCGCTGATTTTCCCTATAGATGGACAGACTGACTGTTCAAAAATTCAATCATTCTTAACTCATAGTTTTGTTCATCATTACTGGAAAAATCAAAATAATCCATGCAAATCAGATATATCGGTGATTTTGCTAACTTTCCTGAATTTCCTTCTGCGCAATTGAAATGTTGTGGATAAAAGCATGCTATCAAGTAACTTCAAAAGGGTCTTATAGGTTATTCAATAGTATTGTCAATACAAATCGCACGGAAACTTGTTTGGTTACAGACAAAATGCAATGAGTCCATAGTTTGGAACACTGATCATTCTTAGTAAATTACTGTTTTGTTTAACCCTGTTTGATGTTTGTTTGATAAGTAACATGGTAAAGAATTATGAGAAATACGCATCGTATACTAGAACATTAGTAACAATTAAACAGATCACAGCTGCTACCAACGCCTATCTAATATACAAGATATCTAAATGATATGATAAAATAACATGCCTAGCCATAGGTCTATCATTGTACAGTACATGTCTCTCTAAATTCCAAAGATTAAAAAATCAATCTTTTTGAGTGTGCACTCACGGCAGACTTTTTTGGATTGAAAAGTCAATCTTTCAGACGTGAATTTTCAATCCTTGGAATATCCCTCTTAATTCCAAGATTGAAAATTCAGCCTGAAAGAAAAGTCTGCCATGAGTGCACACTCAAAAAGATCGATTTTTCAATCTTTGGAATTTAGAGAGGCATGGTACAAACTGAAAATCATCGATGTTTGTGATTTTCACCGGTTGATTTTCTTGATATTGTCTGGTGTTTTTAACTTCTAAGAAAATCAGCGTCATTTCCATGTACAATGTTTATTGGGAATCCTGTTCTAACATGAATATAAAGTTTTAACATTTATAAATATATTTTCTGTTACCAAAAGCGCCTTTCCATTCCCTATGGCTTGGACTACTGACTACTGACTACTGACTACTGACAGAAGCACGTTCTTCCACTCTGACTCTTAAAAGCTCTAATAGTATAACTAACATAGAGCACTGAGGGTAGACGTATTTGTAGATCAACCCACATTTGTTGGCATTAGATAATTTGTCTTTGGTTGAACAGAATATATCTGATTGTGTTGATTGGCATGTGGTAGCTCTTTACCCCGTGATCTCGGAAAATGATGGTTAATTTTACCGACAATTCTTACATAAAGCAGTGGTAGTGCGTTGTATTGGGACACAGAGAGATGCCTTTTGCCTTTCACTTGCAGCGCCTAATTCTGTTGGAGAAACAAAAAAAAATTGTGACGAAAAAATAATTCAACTGATACTTAATAACCAATTTAAATATGTTACCTGTTTGGTTACGCTTTCAAAGGCTTTACTCTATCATAGTTTTTGTAATGGTTGAGATTCATACTTTGGATCGTGAAACTGATGCATTTACATTATAAAGAATGTTTCAAATGTTTGCTTTTCAACTACTAGAATTTTCGTTAAAACATAAAACCATTAAGATACAACCTTGACCTTAAAGCGTTCCTTTAAACCTGTCCTGTTTACTTAACAGTGAACATTGCTCTTTTTGTATCAATGTAAGTTAACACTTCTAAGTCAAGCGAGGCAAGCAGGTCTCGGACAGCTGACTGTGCGCAAACCGTGTTGATATCACGAAAACACGTCTGCATCTGGTTTAAAGAAAAGCAGAAAACAAGAAACTTTGCAAAAGAGACAGGTAAATTATAAAAAATAATAGAAAGGAGTATTAGATTCTTAGTACAAAACATAACATAATGTCCAGCTGCATAATCTAAACTGAAAGAAGGACAGATAGAAATAAAGTCATGGCACAATTTAATAGGTTAGAATAAGCCATATGAATTAATAATTG
>JXSR01S016069.1:70182-85532 GCA_000969725.1 Ophiothrix spiculata
AAAAAGAAAAGTGTTTTCTACTATTCTCTGAAGTTTTTCAATTACGTATCTAAAACGTGAAAAGTCACATCTGTGGTCACGTGTTTGACCCTAAGGGAGTCAAACATTTTCAAAGTGTCACAATATTGACCTTGCACGAAAAAGTATATGTTCACATTATTAATAGTCTGCAATTTCGTAGATTTGATGTGGCTTTGGTTACAAGTGAAGGAAATTTTGACTTCATTAGTCACAAACACACGACCCCTGATCTTATTTAGTTTTTTTTTTAATAACACAATAATAAAAGTGATGGGCAAGTCTGTACTTTTGCTGCTTTCGTATAACCATAATGGAATCGTTTTAAACTCAGTGGTTTTCAAATGTCTTCATCTGTGTTAGTGACCATTTTGTTTTATTTAATACCAACAAATTCTGAATAATTTCTTTCCTTCGTTTTTGATATGTACTTTTTGAGATTACAACAATTAAATCAGGCTAAACTATTTTGAAATTTTGTCCATGTACCCCATCACATCTCATAGATTCAAATATTTATATGTCGAATATTTAACTTGAAATGAAATGTAACCTACAGTGAACAAAACAGGTGAGCATCATCATCCTTTTAAACTAGCCGTAAGGGTTGATATTTAATACCAGGTCATATCGAGGGAAGTTAAAACTGTCCTGGTATAAATATAAGCTACCAGGTCTGCAATTTCTGTAAACTGAGTCACAAATAACTTGAAGCCACTCTTGAACAAACATTGCACAGCGGAAGTCGTATTAATATCAAGTCATTGAACGAATGCCTCTACTTGACATAGAGAATGTGACTTCAACACTAAGGAAAAGGTCATATACATAAACAGATTTGTATGACGTTTGTTTCTTTTATAATCTATATGTCGAGTATGAATGTCGTAACAGTGTGTTTTGTATATCAAAACATTATACCAACGTTTCAAACTTGTGAATTCCCTTCAGGAATAGAAGGGTCCTGTTACCATCAAGAGAGGGGGCTGAACCTCATGTGTAAATGTAAACCTGTTAATTACTAGAACATGCCTCCTAATAAAATAAACACCTAAGACGTCTTTGATAAGCCTATTAGTAAAATCGGCTAATTATCATTGAAACAAAGAAAAACAAATCTTCTTTCGGTTTTCTCTAACAGATATCTTCCAATTGGTGTCAATGCTATAAAGTAATTACTGATGGTTATCAGGATATCAGACTGCTGAATACTTCAGATACTTGAGATATCTAGTGTTTAATGCACTACCGGTATAGAGTTTTGCCAGTAGTGAACTCTTGCAGTATAGCAAAAAAAAATGAAAGTCACTATGGGACTTCGATCACCGCAATTGACTTAAAATGTGATTTTAGTTTATTTTTCTAAACAGAATACTACATTCATGATTGGTCCAAACAATGAGTTACATGACTTATTCTTCTTAAGGTATTTTGTACGTAGTTATCAATTTGATATAAAGAAATGCGATCACTCTACCTAGTATTTGGCACAGAGGTTTCGTTGTTACATTAATGCAGGATGTTATTTTTCACGATAGCGTAAGGTTGGTAATGAAATCTATAAAAGAGTCAATAATGTTTGATGGCTAGGATAACCAATTCTCTCTCATCAAAACGAAATACATTTGAATTAATATAATTACCACGACTTGTTGCATAAATATTTGGTCGCTCATCACGTTTTAGACATAACTCGAGAAACATACTTCAAATATTGGCAAAACGTTCGTGTTGTAAAAGGATCATGTTGGAATGGTTTAAAATAACAGTGAGTCTTGAGTTCGCGAGATTTCCCTTTCCTCTATACGATATTATACAGTGAAATATTGAATCGACCGTGCACTTGATGGTTAACATGAATATTAATGAGTCTGTAAAATATTTTAAAAGCCTTATTAAATCGAAAATATAGACCTGGAAAACTAAACATGGTGCATATTTATGTATGAATATTGTTTAAATATAATGCAATTAAATTTTTCGAAATATCTGTGACATTTCGAGCAATTTTACTGGCAAGTTATTTCACGCGATAAATCTTCAAAATAGACCGTTGATTTTCTCTAAAAATATCAATTCAGTGTAAAATATACATTTATGCCGATACGTTTATAGCAAAATTTAGACTTTTTTTCTTAAAGTCCTGTGAAAATCTTGCGTTAAAATGTGCTAAAACAAAATTGATGTAACGGTTGATTTTGTTTACAGTTCTGACACATGATTAAAAAAACAAACATTATATTTCTATAATTCTATCATTGCGCATGCGTAACCATTATTAATTATTTTAAATATGAAAGAATATATTTTTAAATACCCATTAAATACACATTCAGTTAGCTAGTGGTTAGCGCACGAATTTTTGACATAATTTATATAAAAGATACAAAAAGGTTTCTTTTCAGTCCGGAAAATCCATGTTGCATTCATTACATTTCACGTGAAATGCAAAAACATTCCACGCAGCGAGGCCATTCAAAACACTAACTCTGACATGAGATCCGTGCACGTTGATGACGTCAGATGATGACCCGTCGTGACAAAATGTGTACCGCCAAAACGGTCCAGTTGTCGGCTCGTACATGTTGCTCCTTGTAGCATATCTAATGTATGGTATTTGTATACATCAGATATGCTACAATGGGCAACATGTAGGAGTCGACAACTGGACCCTTTTGCCGCGGCGGTACACAAATGTACTTGTTATCGAAATTTTGATGTCTAGTTATCGCAATACAAATCACAGGCAAGAATGAAGAGCCGATATTAGGTACCTTTCCTCTTATTATTTCTTCAATTTACGACCCTTACAGGCAAAATACATGTATAGTATATATTTCAAATTTCATCAATTTGAGTTTTCATATTTTTACTAGCAAAATCGATCCAACTGACGACGTTTAATTTTCTAAAACAAAATTCATATGAGGGTTCAAACTTGTTTGCTTTAAAAGTCTCAAAATCGTTGATTTTCAGTGAAAATACCATATAATGCTTCTTATTTATCAACAACAAAAAATTCACATGCATTGTATTGGAAAAACTGCACATTTTCATACCCCGTACCCAATTTGCATTTGCTTTCACCCTTTTCAGATAATATGGGTTCAAAGTCAGCCTTTTCAGCAGGTCACGTTTAAAAAACAAAATCTCGCGACCATTTTTTTCGCGTATGGCGAGACTTGGATTTTAGAATTCGCATAAACAGGGTCGCTACGGCTTGACTGATAAGCTTCATCAAACTTTGAAATATTTCCCTTTGTTTTGATTGCCATTTTTTTCATTCAAAAATAACCAATTTTAGAGAAAAAATACTTTTCCTACTTTTTAAATATGTGAATTAGGAGGTCATCACAGATTAATTCCATGTAATCTGTGTTGTAATTTTGTCAATGTACCTCACCAAATATCATAGATTGATTACTTGACATTGTCAAATATTTAACTTTACAGGAAATTCATTCCTGCAGTGAACGAAACAGGTGAACGTCATTATTCTATTAAACTAGCTGCAAGGGTTGAAATCTAAGACCAGGGCCCTATTTTATAAAAGTTAAAATCAACCTAAGTCTAAAATTTAGGATTCATCCTATCTTTTGATTTTATAATATTAAATTGTAAACTATAACAAAGTAATATTCTTAGTAGTTGTTATATTTATAAAATGCATGCATTTTAAGTTTACCATGATGAACATGGGTATATTTTTATCCCTACTGTACATAATGAAATGTCCCTATGCGCATACTCAGATAAAATTTCTAAGAATTTTGTTTTTACATGGAAAATAATTTGAAAAATGGCTGTACTTCAAAAACTTACTTTCAATATTTTGTTGAGAGTGTAATTACCTTTATTTTATTGCATCATTTGTCAGAAGGGGTTGTATATTTCTATTAAGCCATGTGTTTTTTCATCAATCAGTAATAAGTGCTAAATTTGACGTTTTGCTGTTTCTGACCCCAAATTATCAAAATATCTTGAATAATTAATCATGTAAATTTTTTAATTGGCAATATTGAACAGCTCTACAAAATATATAAAAAGAAAATTGTGTTTCATATTTGTTTTGCCCCTTAAAAACACTAGTCGTGATTTCTTCTCTTTTATCACCCATTTACTTAATTCACGTTTTAAATATCACGTTAATGTATATTTGATAATAATACCCAACGCATGTTCTTCATTTATCAATCGCTGAAAAAAACATGTGCTGTCAAAATGTTATGATACTTTGATTTGGTGTAATTATATATACAGGTGCAACGGAAATAGGATACTTGGTTATATCGAAAGATTGAAATGGGTTTTAACAACGTAACCGGATTACTTATGCATTGCACGTGACTAACATATATATGATTCTAGAATGTGTGAAGATTTACTTGTGTATGCATTTGCTGAAAGATCTCGAGCAGGTGCGACCAAATTTGAAAAAAAACCCGCACATTAACAATCTCTACTTCCAGTAGTAACTCTTCATCATGTGATTTTGTGCGTGTTTATTTATACCTTCTCTGCTCTGCAGAGTAGGTGTGTATTTTAGTAATTAATTTCATTGAAAATAATGGATTAAATATTAAAACGACACAATTAATCATAGCTAATATCGACTAATGAGTTTATAGGTTTAAAACAGCTGTATTTACCAGTTGTTTCAAATAGTTGATTGCTATTTTTTTCAATATTTGAAGGGGCAGAATATAACACAATTAAAACGGTTAGAAACTGAAATCAGAAAATCAGCCAAGTATCACTTAGGCTAGTAAATACGGCATGTGTATTAAATTAAGTTCTCTATACTGATCCAGTAGCTGTTGACTTATATGTTGTTGAAGTTTCAGCAACCACTGTTGCCTTCTTAGCACATTTATGAACAGAGACGATTGGCAGTATAATTTTTCGCATTTTTTGAAGAACTGTTGATCAACAAATAAATCTCCTTACAAACCGTTGCTAGAAAACGATCATCCAGTATTAAGTCAAGAAGTCAAGATTCAGCACTGATTCATTTCCATCAAAATCTGGAGACAAGCAACAGTGGTTGCTGAATTCTCTACAACAAGTATATTTGTAAACAATTACTGGATCAATATAGAGATATTTGCATTTTAACCTACTACTTTGTGTACACAATTTCTTGTAATAAGACCATTAAATTTGTTATTCCCATAGGCCCATCTACATAAGCACTTTTATGACCTTTTATGTTTTTAGAAATAACTTAAAAACCATACTTCAGAGTTGGAAACGACTGTACTCTGTTTGGTTTCTTATGATGAGAAGAACATATAGGAATGGTTTAAAAGAAACGTGATCAAATTATGAATTGTTTTCCTTTATTTTGGTTATATCTTGTTTATGCAAAATTAACCAATTTTGAAAAAAAAAAACCTAGCCAAATTGTCTAATTTCAAAGTAACAAAGAAGAAAATCTGAATATTTGTAATTTCAGTTTGATTTCCTCGCGGATTTCTTTCAATTGGTCTCAATTCTATAAAGTGATTACTGATTGCTATCAGGATTTTCAGACATCTGAATAATTCAGTTCCTCAGGATATCTTCTAGTGGTTAATGCAGTACAGAGTTTTGCCTATAGCAGAATAGTAACGAATAGGAAGGTCACAACTTTGTCTTAGATCACCGCATTTGACTTAAAATTGGGTTTACCTTCACCAAAATAGTAAATAATTTTATTTTTGTAAGTAGTCATCAGTCAGAAATAAAGAAATTATATCAAATATTCTGTGTACCGAGTTGTAGTTACATACCGAATTGTAATTGTTCATGATACCGTAGGCTTGGTGATGAACTCCATAAAAAAGTTAAAAAATCGGAGGTAAAGCATCAATTACCAACTCCATGTTATCAAAAGACAATGGATTATAATTAATATAATAACCACGGCTTATTGCATCTAATATGTGCCGGTCCAGCCCGTATGAAACTTCATTTTGCGCTAAAGGTGAAAACAGATGTTAAGGTCGTAATTTGCCGAATGTGATTTTTGACTTATTCACAATCCGTGTGCTTGCTACAAAATACCAGAAATTTCAAGAAAATGATAGGAAATGTGAAATAAATCTGCATATTGTTAAGACAATCACCAAAAATATAGGGCTTACTGATCTTTAAACGCGTTTATCTCAGTTATATGTTTTACTGCCTAATAACTTTTTGACGGACCATAACTTGACTTCTGTAAATCGTATGAAGTTCATTAAGGTGTCATTTTAATCCTTAAAGCATGGTCTTTGCAGATAAATAAATAAATGAAAATGACAAGAGGTAGCTTGTTTGGGATGGACGGTCACATATGTGACTGTTCATCCCAAATCAGCCATAAATATATCCTCTAGTCATTTTCACGTTTTTGAATTTATTATAGAAACCATGTTTAAAATAAGAAATAAAATGACACCCCATTGAACTTCACTTGATTTCCAGTAGCCAAGTTATGAACCGTCATAGGTTGCCAGGGAGTAAAATATGAAACTGAGATAAACTTGAACAGGAATCAGTAAGCCTATTTCTGTTGATTGTTCCTGGAACATACAGATATATTTCATATTTTTGATCATGTTCTTGAAATGAAACTTTACATGTATTTTAAAGTAAGCTAAAGCATTGCGAATCTGCTTAAAGTATAACTTTTGACATGTAGTTCAGCGCAAAATAAAGTTTAGGGATGATTATACACAATTTTTTTGCAAATGAAAAGTATATCAGGTCGCTAATAGAAATCTGGTTAACCTACGACAGATAAAAAAATGTTGTGATTTAAAGTTCTAGAGGTAAAGATATGTGGTGATAAAACGTTTTTCGACATTAAAGGACAAATACGCTGCATTGTACACACATCATACACTAGGTCTTCTAAACTAAAACCTACCAATCACAATTTTTGTAATTATATGTATTATTTGTTGCAATTTAAATATAGAGAAACACCTTTGATAACAAAGTAATTTTAGGAACAAAAACATAATATACTTAAACGATATAAAATAATAAAACAAAATTAAGTGAAGACAAATGCAAGACATACATATACTTTTCAAGCCCAGAATTTACGATAAATATACAAATTTTTAAAAACACATCCAGAAGTAACACTGCCTTTATAAACTGCATGTAATTGAAGTCTAGTTTTCACAACGACCTTGTTACTAGAATGCAATTAAGCCAGGAGGTGAAAAAGATGTATCCGGCATTATACAGTAATTGTTTTACAGACGTTATCGTTATATGACCGAAGTTATTTGTTTTCGAAATCTATAAACAAAAAACATTTTTTTGATTTTTTTTTTCAAAAAAAAAAAGGTGAAATGCCAAAGCATAGTACAAAACAAAACAATAGAAAACGTAATCATTCAGGTAGAAAAGAAAAACAGAACCCTGGAAATTATTTTTAATGTTACGTATCATCTCTTACCTCTTCGCATTAAGAGATTAGAGATGATTTTTTATTGTTTTAAAACAACCTAAAATTGATGATAAAAGCTCTTTTTAAAAGGGTCCAAATGTTGGAATTAGCTGTTTCATCTCAAATAACATCCTGTTTTCACGGTGAAGTTGAATTAAGTTTAAGTATAGATGATAAAACATGGGCAGCGCCAATTGATTTTAAGTCAACCTGTCAATTTTCGAGTATAAGACCTGGAGAGTCAGTACATATATTTATTGTTCCCAATTTCTTCGTTTGGTTTGCTTCTCAAGTTCTGTTAATTTGGCAGCTAATCGATGCACCAAGCCTACTTTATCCATGTTCAAGTTTTCTGCATCCTTTTCAAATATCACCTTAGATCATATACTTGACATGTTTGTTAAGTATTAAAAAAACCTGCTTGAGCTATACGCCAGTTGGATTTTTGCGAGCTATTTTTGACAATGATAACACATCACAGGATCCATTCTGACTATAATAACTAGTACATAGGTCTGCATATATTACTCCAAACTATATTCTGATTTACATTTAATGACTTTTAAATACGTATTGCTGCTGATGATAACACTGATTGGAATATTTAGAAATTATGAATATTATACTGGACAGTTATTACTTACTTACTAAGTTTCACCCAAAACACCATGATTTTTTCTTTTAAAGTATTTTTTTTATTTAGAGTTGATAACTGTAGTAGTTCTTCCAAGTCAATTCAAGGTTATTACAAATGCAGCAGAGCGTTTCAAATCCAGTCCACATACAGTCTCATACATGACAAATTTGTTCAATTTTGTTAACTCCATCTTTTATTTTCTCTTGCCAATCCTGCGATTTCCGAACTGTTCTGCATGTGCACCTTCCTTTTTTACCTTACCAGTTATTGTATGTTCAACATTAATTTTGATGTTGATATTTACATAAACCAATTTGAAATTTGAAATTCAAATCTGCTGACTCAACCATGACATTGGTCAAATGATATGATTTTTTTCCAGCTAAACGGAGAAACAGAAACCTTAGGAACATTAGCCTCAAGTATAGAATCTAATACCATGTCATATCGAGGGAAGTGTATATGACTGTTATACTTATTATAAATGTAAGCTACTAGGTCAGTGATTGTAGAAATCTGAGTCACAAACATCTTGGTGAAATCCTTTAACAAACATGGCTCAACGTATTTATGTCAAGTCATTAAACAAATGCCCTAATTGAAAATGTGACATCAGCGCAAAATTATTTAAGATATTTTCTTTTTTCAAAATTGCGAAATATTATAGGATACCTCACCTTTTTTTCAACAAACTAATCACCACGATTTGACCTAATAATGACCTTTAATCTTCAGCGCCCTTAATCAAACCACTGCAGAAGATGACAGATACTTATGGTTTATGTTTGATCCAGGTTGGCTCAACATGCTCAAGGGTTATGAGTAATGACATTGACCTGAATGACATTGGATGACCTTGGATAACTATCATGGTTAACCTTACATCGACTCTCCTATCAATTTTTTGTTTTTACCTCCTAATGATCTTTGACCTTGGATGATCTTTACCTGACTCTCTCCCTATAGAGAACTCCTCAGGGTGGCAACTGTCCATGGAACAGGCTTGGTTAGTTTTCACGATGTTATAAATTGCAATAAAGTCAGGAGAGGAAATTATACGGATACGTTAATTGTTTTTGCAGAGCTACTAATGAGATGGAATGCAGCGCAGACAATACACGCATATTAAAAAGCGTCTGCAATCTTTTCAAAGTCCTCATTCTGTACACCTGTTCATGTCTAATAAAAAGACTAAAGAAAGATAAGGTGAAAACATACTTTTTTGAGCTATCAAACATTTGGTGCATCAAGTCTTTGTTATTACATTAATTCCAATGCATTTTCTAATCAATAACGGATAATTGGTGTTGAAAATCACCAAGCAAAGAAAATTTGGTAGTGTATTGATTTTTCATCACCAAGCATCCGTTACTAATAGAAAATACATTGTAACTATATATCAGATTTTAAGATGACAAAGACTTGATGCACCAAATGTTTGGTAGCCCATAAAAAAGTATGTTTTGACCTATAGACACGCATGCATGTTCATCAATATCAATACCCTGCAATGTATTTAGATACCTCTTACATTTAAAAAAATAGCTGATTTTTCAATATGTGTCGCCTATAACAATATTTTATTGTTTAGCGTTATCTAGTTAGCTAAATCTTTTCCAAACAGCCTCTTCATTTAATTTTGTTGCTATAAATACTCTAACGCAATATAATAAGTACATAATTATAAAGGCAGGGACCGATTCAAGTTAAAAAGAGAATTAACGTATCAGGTTATGAACTTCCGGTGCCTTTAAAACATCAAAACAGATTTCATATCAGTCGCTCATATTAAGACAGCCGTTTTAATACCCTGTAGAAATTTTGATGAGTTTTCTTGATTTTAAATACAACATTATTAGTAAATAATAACTCTTAGAGCAGAGTGATAGCATGCCTTTGGCCTAGTATTTCCTTTTCAGTGATCTATTAATGGTATTGTTAGTGATCTATATATCATCACTGAGATGTTACCTATTGCATTTGGAATCGGGTATCATGGCTACACGCAATATTACACATTCTATACTCTGCATGAGTTCTATTTTCCAATACTTTGGAAGATTTCATCGCATAAAGCAATGGCTTTCTATTGTTACAAAATATAAAGCTTTGCCATGAATCAGAAACACAATTATTGTGTTAATTCTATGTCTCATAGAGAAAGGGGAGGTCACCTTTTGAAACTGGTATGGAGTATTTAAGAATTACAATTCTTATTATCGGGATCGAAATGAGAAAGTCATCCATCTACCGGTGGTATAAAATCACTCAATTGATTAATCATATTTTATCTTGGATCAATGTCAATGCATGGTGGGAAAAGGAGAATTGTTTGTACGTGATTGATAATACATTATTGTACAGTTCTTGTCTATGAAATGCATTCACGGCTTTGATTGCGCTTTGTTTTCTCATTGGCGAGGTATTCCCGATGTTAAGTGAGTAAACACTATACAGAAGGATCGCATATAGCTTTGCCGATGCATATGAGATAAGACACGTGGCTTAAGGTTAGCGAACATTTGCTGATGCTTCACCAAGGTAAATTTCGATGTGTTGACGACAGTGGCGTAGCCAAGTTTTCGAAAGTGGAGGAGCCACAATATGAAAATGAACCGACAGAATTGGATTGACCATGCGAGCGGAGCGAACTAAGTGATCGGAACGAAAAACGGGTGGGGTCCAGAAGGCGAAGCCCCCGGAAGCCCCGGGTTTTTAGTTATTTGACACACTGAAGGAAGGCTAATTGCAACATTTTTGGATTTATGTAGTTTTAATGGTGCCAAAATGCTGTGAAAATCATCTATATGAAGTAATTTTTGCAGGAACCGACATTGGCAGCCTGGCCTGCGGCCGGTCGGCTCAAGTTTACGACGAGCGCTTTTTTAACCGACGGACGGTCAGTAATTGGGGGGGGGGGGGGGGGGGGGGCCCCGGCCCCCCCCCCCCGCCCCCCCCCCTCTAGCTACGCCACTTGTTGGCGATGTCTTAAAACAATTCATTAACCTCGTTTCCATACAAACATCGCGAGTGCTTCGGCAAAACATTTCCGTTGCATCATGTATGCCTAATTTATCTTGTGACGTCTGGAGAATATTACGAAAAGATTTGCAAATCAATATTGAAGAAGTTGATTTTGGAGAGGAATTAAGAGGGATTAAATTGCCTCTCAAGGAGTACAAGAACTTTTTGTGTTATCTTTGTTATTTATATGTTTGTTTTATGTCCTTTTTGCTGACAACTACCGAATAAAAAAAATAAACAAACACAAAAAGAAACACGAAGGCTGAGGTAAGAAAAGGTAACTTTAAACTTGAAACGCGTGTAATCTGTTACTCTAAGAAACGGTTTTGTTAAATGTGTTCTTTATGACTTCAAAGTCAATACATTTTGCTATAAATAATACTTTGTCATCACTGCATATAAGGATAGAGGGCAATGACCAAGGAAAACCTACAAAGGAATGCTGTAAGCTATGCCTCACTGTACAGACGTCGCCTAGAGCTTCTAAGTACGCGTATATTGAATATCTGAAATATATTTAGCAGAATACGTGCTGAAGACAGGGCAAAAGACGACAACAGTTTTGATATTAAAACATTAGCCTTGGACATATCTATGGGTACATCTTCAGTAGTATGTTAAGGTATATCTCATTGCAATTGTAAGGTAACGGCGCTGATTTTCCATAAAGATGGGCAGACTGACTGTTCAAAAAATCAATCATTCTTAACTCATAGTTTTGTTCTTCATTGCTGAAAATATCAAAATAATCCATGCAAATCAGATATATTGGTGATTTTGTTAACTTTTCCTGAATTTCCTTCTGCGCAATTCGAATTTTGTAGATAAAAGCATGCTATCAAGTAACTTCAAAAGGGTCTTATAGGTTATTCAATAGTACTGTCAATACAAATTGCACGGAAAGTTGTTTGGTTACAGACCAAACGCAATTAGTCCTTAGGTTGGAACACAGATAATTCTTAGTAAATTACTGTTTTGTTTAGACCCTTTTTGATGTTTTTTTTTGATAAGTAACATGATAAAGAATTATGAGGAATACGCATCGTATACTAGAACATTAGTAACAATTAAACAGATCACAGCTGCTTCAAACGCCTATCTTATATACATGATATCTAAATGATATGATAAATAACATGCTTAGCCATAAGTCTATCATTGTGCAGTACATGGTACAAGCTGACAATCATCGATATTTGTGATTTTCACTGGTTTATTTTCTTGATATTGTCTGGTGTTTTTAACTTCTAATACAATCAGCGTCATTTCCATGCACAATGTTTATTGGGAACCCTGTTATAACATTGACATAAAGTTTTAACATTTATAAATATATTTCCTGTTCCCAAAAGCGCCTTTCAATTCCCTATGGTTTGGACTACTGACTACTGACAGAAGCACGTTCTTCCACTCTGACTCTTAAAAGCACTAATAGTATAACTAACATAGAGCAATGAGGGTAGACTTATCTGTAGATCAACCCACGTTTGTTGGCATTAGATACTTTGTCTTTGGTTGAACAGAATATATCTGATGGTGTGGATTGGCACGTGGTAGCTATTTATCCCGTGATCTCGGAAAATGATGGTTAATTTTACCGCCAATTCTTACATAAAGCAGTGGTAGTGCGTTTTTGTGGGACACAGAGAGATGCCTTTTTCCATTAACTTGCAGTGCCTAAGTCTGTTGGAGAACAATAAGAAATTATGACGAGAAAACATTTCAATTGATTCTTTAAAACTAATTTAGATATGTCATCAGTTTGATTACGCTTTCAAAGGTTTTACTTTGTAAGTATTTAAGTATGCTCTTTGTTATTAGATACTTACAAATGTTTATACATGTCATTGATGTTATTTTTAATGATTTTGTAATGGTTGAGATCATGAAACTGATGCATTAACATTATTTTCAAATGTTTGTGTTTCAACTACTAGAAACTTGGTTAAAATATAAAACTATTATGATACAACCTTGTCCTTAAAGCGTTCCTTTAAACCTTTCCTGTTTACTTTACAGTGAACATTGCTCTTTTTGTATCAATGTAAGTTAACACTTCTAAGTCAAGCGAGGCAAGTAGGTCTCGGACAGCTGACTCTGCGCAAACCGTATTAATATCACGAAAACACGTCTGCATCTGGTTTACAGAAAAGCAAAAAACAGGAAAGTTCGCAAGAGAGACAGGTAAATTATAAAAAATAACAGAAAGGAGTATTAGATACTTAGTATAAAACATAACATAATGTCCAACTGCATAATCTAAGCTGAAAGAGGACAAATAAAAACAAAGCCATAGCACAATTTAATATGTTAGAATAAGCCGTACGAATTAATAATTGATGAACTGGTTCAGTAAAATATTGAAATTAAGAAAGACGGCGGAATGTCATGTTATGTCACAAAAGCATTTGAAACAATTTCTCTTTTCATTATTAATTGTGATTCACATTTTTCTGACCAGTCGATGTCATTACCCTATAATTAACATTAACATAATTTAACATTATGTCAACACTGAGAGTGTTTAAACAGTTGCTGACCAAAAAGGGGCAATTTAGTACTTTGAAATTTACAAAATTGCGGCATTTTTCAATTCGGTGACTTTTCGATTTTACTCCGATGACTTTTGACATCTAATCTTGATTTTTGCTGTTAATCCATTACCCCCATTTATTTAATCTCCTGTGATCTCATTCAGAGATCCTGATAATTTATATATGATGATAAGATGAAATCGAATGAATATGTGCTGTCAAAATGAGGTAAGAAATGGTGTTGTGTTCAGATATACAGGTGCAACTGAAAATAAAGGGATACTGGGTTATATCCAAATAATTGAATGATCTATATATGACAATGTAAACGCATTACTTTCAGATTACACGTGATTTATATATGACATTGATTCTAGAAAGTGTAGAGATTTATTTTGTATGAATTTGCTGAGAGATTTCAAGCAGGTGCAACGAAAAGAAAAGCATATTAACAGCCAATTTCAAGTAAATTTAGTAACTCTTCGTTATATGATTTTTGTGTGTTTAAAACTTCTCTTTTTAGCTATTAATTAAATTTAAAGTATGCATAATTAACTTACACGATTTATCATCGCCAATGTCGACTATTGAGATTACATAATTTAAACAACTAATTTACCAGCTGGTAAAAATAGTTTTTAGACATATTTTAAGACATTTGATTGGTAGAAAATTACAAAAAAATGAAATCAGAAAATCAACCAAGAAATCACTTACCCTAGAATATATGTGAATTGCCCTAGACAAAATTGGAACACTTTTTTGAATCAACAGTTGATAATCTCTCAATCAACTTATAATAGAAAGTGAGTCGTCAAAATCGGTTAATTTACATAAAACAAATAACCACCAAAACAGGGGTATGATTTCAAAAATTGGTTAAGTCTTGTTTACAATAATTCAAACATGTTCCTCTCAAAATAAAGTTGAAATAAAGTATTTTTTACTATTCTCTTAAGTACGGTTTTTTAATTACGTATCTAGTAACATAAGGGGTCACGTGTGTGACCATAAAGGGAGTCAAAGTATCACAATATTGACCTTGCATGCAAAACCATATGTTTAAATTAATAGTCTGCAATTTCGTAGATTTGATGTGGCTTTGGTTACATTATGACTCCAATAGTCACAAACACACGACCCTGATATATGTGTTGGTCACCCCGAAAGGGGGGACTTTGATCATTTAATCATTTCATCTGTAGAAGCATTTTCCAAGCTTTAAAACGACACCTTACTTGTTGAAATTGATCAAGGCGATCAAATTTTACAACATAGAGAATCTGTTGGAAATTCGTATTATTTTCTTTACTTTTTGCTGCTTATTTTCAGTTGTTACTTGAAAAGTTTTCTGGCGCAAAGTCCCCATTTTCGGGATGAGTCATCACATATGATCTTTTTAGTTGTTTTTATAGATAACACAAGAAGTAAACATCAGTGATGGGAAAGACTGTACTTTTTCTGTTTTCGTATAAACATAATGGAATCGTTTTAAACAAGTTTTTGACATGTCTGCATCTGTTTTAGTGGTCATTTTTGGGGGAAAATCTTTCCTTTTTTTTTGATCTGTACTTTTGGAGATTACAGGCTAAAGTGTTTTGCAATTTTTTCCATGTACCCCCATCACATCTCATAGATTAAAATATTTATATGTCGAATATTTAACTTTAAATGAAATGTAACCTACAGTGAACAAAACAGGTGAGCATCA
>JXSR01S016069.1:85582-97650 GCA_000969725.1 Ophiothrix spiculata
AAAGTGATGGGCAAGTCTGTACTTTTGCTGCTTTCGTATAACCATAATGGAATCGTTTTAAACTCAGTGGTTTTCAAATGTCTTCATCTGTGTTAGTGACCATTTTGTTTTATTTAATACCAACAAATTCTGAATAATTTCTTTCCTTCGTTTTTGATATGTACTTTTTGAGATTACAACAATTAAATCAGGCTAAACTATTTTGAAATTTTGTCCATGTACCCCATCACATCTCATAGATTCAAATATTTATATGTCGAATATTTAACTTGAAATGAAATGTAACCTACAGTGAACAAAACAGGTGAGCATCATCATCCTTTTAAACTAGCCGTAAGGGTTGATATTTAATACCAGGTCATATCGAGGGAAGTTAAAACTGTCCTGGTATAAATATAAGCTACCAGGTCTGCAATTTCTGTAAACTGAGTCACAAATAACTTGAAGCCACTCTTGAACAAACATTGCACAGCGGAAGTCGTATTAATATGAAGTCATTGAACGAATGCCTCTACTTGACATAGAGAATGTGACTTCAACACTTAAGCAAAAGGTCATATACATAAATAGCTTTGCATGACGTTTGTTTCTTTTATAATCTATATATATGTCGAGTATGAATGTCCTAATAGTTTGTTTTATATACCTCATATATAGATTCCTGTCCTCTGATTGGTTAAAAGTGAGGGCATGGATTTAACTAGGCCCTATAAATTTACTATGCCCGGGGCATAGTATTCACTAGGCCCGCTCAATGTATTTTGCGTCGTGTAAATCGAGTTTTACGCGCGCGACTGTAGGCATTCATGGTCAACACGCGCTGCAGTGCGTGAGTTAGTTATCTTTGGCGCGCTGAATACGACGCGGTCAGCACTGAAAGGAGAAAAAAATATCGTAAATAATCATCGGGCGCTTTGAGTGCTAAAATGGTTTTTTTAACCAACCAATGGACAAAATCTATATATTCGGTGTATAAAACGAATATTGACTGCTTTTTGTTCGGGGTATGATTAAAATTATTTCCCCTCGGTGATCTCAAAACCATGAATATGCCCTCAGCTTCGCTTTGGGCATATTCATGGTTTTGAAATCACCTCGGGAAACCACGCCCTTAAAAGCAGTTAATATTTGTATATTAAAAACATTATACCAACTTTTTAAACTTGTGAACCCCCTTCAGGAATAGAACAAAGGGTCCTGTTACCACAAAGAGAGGGGGGTTGAACCTCGTGTGTAAATGTAAACCTGTAAGTTACTAGAACATGCCTCCTAACAAAATAAACAACTAAGACTTCTTTGATAAGCGTAATAGTAAAATTGGCTAATTAATATTGTAACAAGAAAATCTACTTTCGGTTTCCTCTCACAGATATCTTCCAATTGGTCTCAATGCTATAAAGTAATTACTGATGGTTATTATGATATAAGACTGCTGAATACTTCAGATACTTGAGATATCTATATATAGTATTTAATGCACTACCGGTATAGAGTTTTGCCAGAAAAAATGAAAATCACAATGGGACTTCGATCTCCGCAATTGACTTAAAATGTGGTTTATTTGATTTTTCTAAACAGAATATTGAATAAATCATTGATTCACTTAAGGTTTTTTGTACGTTGTTATCAATTTGATATAATTATAGAAATGCTATCAGTCTACCAAATATTTGGCACAGAGGTTCCGTTGTTACATTAATACAGAATGTACCTTTTCACGATAGCGTAGGTTTGGTAATGAAAATCCATAAAAGAGTCCCAAATGTTTGATGTGTAGGAAAACCAATCCTCTTTCATCAAAACGAAATACATTTGAATTATTCTAATTAAGGCTACAGTCCCTAAAAACGTCTCGTTCGGCTGAACGTCATGTTTACTGCACGTTTTTACCTACTTACAACTATCAGAATATCACAATTTTTAGCGTACATATGGAATAGAGTCTTTAGTTTATACATAACTCTTTACTAGTGATTTCACTTCTATTATCAAGGTCGGAATGACGCCAATAGACTACTTCGAAAAAGTTGACCCTTTTTCGCCGAAACCTCATAATTTCATGATGTTCGAACGATTCGATTGTTTTCAAATTTTGACAGATTGTAGGCTTGATACTTCTTATTGAATTACAAATAATATTTTACAAATATGTGGTGATGATTTTGAATGATAATGTAACAAACCCGCGTTGTTTTGCCTAAAAACCGGAAGTGAATTACGACGCCCTATTTGAGCTGTGAATTACCTGTTTTTAGTATCTACATTATCTACATTTTGTCTGATATAAGCATTCGCGTAATTTAATTTCAAATTGAGCATTCCATTGAGCCAAAAAATGCAATTTTTATGTAAACAAAAGAAAAATACGGCATTCTTATAATTATGTTTTCGATTTCAATTCACGATCTCAACGCTGCCTGAATAGCTCAGCGGTAGATCCTTCGCTTCGTAATGCATGACTTACCCCTGCCATAATCCATGGTTCGAGTCCCCGCAAATGCAGTGAAAACTATTTCTCTTTTCATGATTAAAAAATAGAAAGGATTTACATTTTCCTTAGTAGATGTAGATCATTTACCCTTAACACGACTTGTTGCACAAATATTTGGTTGCTCATCAAGTTTTAAACATAAGTCGAATTACATACTTCAGATATGGGCAAAACTTTCGTGTTGTAAAAGGATCATGTTAGAAAGGTTTAAAATAAGCTTCATCAAATTGTCTAATGATTCCTCTATGTTTTGATGGCCATCTTTTATAATGCAAAAATAACAAATTTAGGAGAAAAATACTATTCATACTTTTTAAATATTTGATTTGAGAGGTCATCACAGATTAATTCCGTCTTAACTTTGTTGTAATTTTGTCAATGTAGCCCACCAAGTATCATAGATTGACTACTTGACATTGTCGAATATTTAACTTTACAGGAAATGCCCTCCTGCAGTGAACGAAACAGGTGAAGGTCATTATTCTATAAAACTAGCTGCAAGTGTTGATATCTAAGACCAGGGCCCTATTTCATAAAAGTTAAAATCAACCTTAGTCTAAAATTTAAGATTCATCCTATCTTTTTATGTGAAAAACAACAACAGTAAATTGATTGACTCGATTTTGGGTTTTACCATGTGTTTAAATCATAACCCCCCCCCCCGCTCTTACCTCGAGGATGAGATGTAATCACCTTGATTTGTTATTAAATTGTAAACTATAACAAAGTAATATTCTTAGTAGTTGTTATATTTATAAAATGCATGCATTTTAATTTTACCATGATGAACATGTCCTGTCTGGCGTACCCCAGGGTTCTGTTCTCGGTCCTCTTCTTTTTCTGATCTACATTAATGACCTTTCTCTTTCTTCGTTTTCTCCTAATAGCTCTTTGGTCCTTTATGCAGACGACACCACCTTTTACAAACCCATTTGTGACGACATCGACATCAACAGTTTTCAGACGGACATTGATTCTATCCATCACTGGTTTGTTAGCAACCACCTCACTGCCAATGCCAGTAAGACGAAACTTATGGTTATCTCCACCAAGAAGAATCCGTTTCCCAACCTCGAATTTACTTTAAACAAACAGGTGATCGAAAGAGTTTCCTCTGTGAAATTTCTGGGTATCCACATTTCTGAAGGTCTATCTTGGAACGTCCACATTGACTCCATCTGCAAGAAAGCCAGGAGAATCATCGGATACATTCACAGAACATTCAACAGTGCATCATCATCCACCCGACGTTTTCTATACCTTGCTCTTGCCCTGCCTACCCTTGAGTATGGAAGCATAACATTTCATCTACTGAACATCACTCTTACCAACAGGCTGGAATCCACACAGAGATTTGCATGCAGAGTCATCCTGCAGTCTTGGAAACTATCTCATGAAGACCTCCTTGCTGAATCCAATCTGCCTCCTCTGTCCAAGCGCCGTGACATTGCTGCTTTGTGCCATCTTTACAAGATTCTGAACAACTTATGCTCCTCTCCCAACCCCTTTAGACCACACCCAAAACCCACTCTTCGTAACCTCAATAGTCTTTCTCTTGTTCCGCCTTTCTGCAGGCTGACTCTTTCCAAAATGTCATTCTATCCATTTGTACCCACCATATGGAATTATCTTCCAGAGGATGTTGTCAAATGCCCCTCATTGGCTTCTTTCAAATCTGCTTGCCACAACCTTTTGTAGCCAGGTTCCCTTTTTTTGTCTCATTCGTTTGGTATGCCTCTCTATCTCTCTCTCATTGTTTTTTTGTCTTCTCATCTTCATCTCATCTCACTTTTCATTTAATCTATTTTTTTTGTGTGTGTTGTCCACCATTTTGATGTTTTTTTGGCAACCCTTTAATTTAGTGTTTTCCACTATTGGGTATGTCATGGCATTTTACCAATTGTTATAAATAAATAAATAAATAAAAAGTATTTTTATCCCTACTGTACATAATGAAATGGAGCTATGCGCATACTCAGATGAACTTTGTTTTTACATGGAAAATAATTTGAAAAATGGCCGTATTTTAAAAACTAATATTTTTCAATATTTTGTTGAGAGTGTAATTACCTTAATTTTATTGCATCATTTGTCAGAAGGGGCTGTATATTTCTATTTAGTCATGTGTTTTTCATCAATCAGTGCTAAATTTGACGTTTTGCTGTTTCTGACCCCAAATTATCAAAATATCTTGAATAATTATTCATGTTAATTTTTTAATTGGCAATATTAAACAGGTCTACAAAAGATATAAAAAGAAAATCAAGGTGTTTCCAATTTGTTTTGCCCTTTTCTTCTCTTTTATCACCCCATTTACTTAATTCACGTGTAAAGATCACGTTAATGTATATTTGATAATAATACTCAACGCATGTTTTTCATGTTCAATCGCTGAAACAAACATGTGCTGTCGAAATGTTGTGATACTTTGATTTGTTGTAATTATATACACAGGTGCAACGGAAATAGGATACTTGATTATATCTAAAGATTGAAATGGGTTTTAACAACGTAAACGGATTACTTATGCATTATACGTGACTAATATATATATGATTCTAGAATGTGTGAAGATTTACTTGTATATGCATTTGCTGAAAGATCTCGAGCAGGTGCGACCAAATTTGAAAAAAAAAACCCCGCACATTAACAATCTACTTACAGTAGTAACTCTTCGTCATGTGATTTGTGCGTGTTTTATAACTTCTCTGCTCTGCAGAGTCGGTGTGTATTTTAGTAATTAATTTCATTGAAAATAATGGATTAATATTAAACAGACACGATTAATCATAGCTAATATCAACTAATGAGTTTATAGGTTAAAACAGCTGTATTTACCAGTTGTTTCAAATAGTTGATTGCTATTTTGTGAAATATTTGATAGGCAGAATATAACACAGTTAAAACTGAAATTAAGAAATCAGCCAAGTATCACTTAGGCTAGTAAATACGGCATGTGTATTAAATTAAGTTCTCTATACTGATCCAGTAGCTGTTGACTTATATGTTGTTGAAGTTTCAGCAACCACTGTTGCCCTTCTTAGCACATTTATGAACAGAGACGATTGGCAGTATAATTTTTCGAATGTTTTTGAAGAACTGTTGATCAACAAATAAATCTCCTTACACACCGTTGCTAGAAAACGATCATCCAGTATTAAGTCAAGAAGTCAAGATTCAGTTCCATCAAAGTCTGGAGACAAGCAACAATGGTTGCTGAAATTTACAACAAGTATATACGTTATGTAAACAATTACTGGATCAGAATAGAGATATTTGCATTTTAACGTACTACCTTGTGTACACAATTTTGTAATACGACCATTATCAAACCATAACTTAACCATTTATTGAAATTTTTGCTTCCCATATGCCCATATACATAAGCACTTTTATGACCTTTCGTGTTTTTAGAAATAACTTAAGAACCATACTTCAGAGTTGGAAACGACTGTACTCTGTTTGGTTTCTTATGATGAGAAGAACATATAGGAATGGTTTAAAAGAAACGTGATCAAATTATGAATTGTTTTCCTTTATTTTGGTTGCATCTTGTTTATGCAAAATTAACCAATTTTGAAAAAAAAAAACCTAGCCAAATTGTCTAATTTCAAAGTAACAAAGATGAGAATCTAAATATTTATAATTTCATGCAGTTTGAGTTCCTCGCGGATTTCTTTCAATTGATCTCAATTCTATAAAGTGATAACTGATGGCTATCAGGATTTTCAGACATCTGAATAATTCAGTTACTTAGGATTCCTAAGGTTAATCCTAAGTAACTGAATTATTCAGATGTCTGAAAATCCTGATAGCCATCAGTTATCACTTTATAGAATTGAGATCAATTGAAAGAAATCCGCGAGGAACTCAAACTGCATGAAATTATAAATATTTAGATTCTCATCTTTGTTACTTTGAAATTAGACAATTTGTAATGTAAGTACTGAATTTTGCCTATAGCAGAATATATTTCTTATTATCATCATCATCTTTCGACTTCCGTCGAGATCCATGACACACATCTTTTCCAACTATCTTTATCACACATTACACTTCCAAGCTCATTGAAGTTCTAGCCAGTATCTCTACATATGGTATCAGGATACGTTAATGGTCTACAGTCTCTGTTTGGACATGGCAGTCTCCAAAGAAGAAGGTCTGATATGATTTGGTCCTTGGCTCGAAAGCAGTGACCAGCAAACTGGCTCTCCTCTGTGCCACGGTTGTAGAGATGGGGGGTATATCACCATAGATCTGACGCTTAGTTGGATGTTGTTTCCAGGACATATATGTCTTATAGTTTATTTCTTTGGTATCTTTTTTGAAATCTATATACAAAAACATTTAAAAAATCAGAGTAAACAAGCAGAAATAGTTGTTCCAAAACATAGTACAAAACAAAACTATACAAAAGAATACGTAATCATTGAGGTAGAAAAACAACAACCAGAACCCTGGAAATTACTTTTAATGTTTCGTATTACTCTTACCAGTAAGAGGTTAGAGATGATTTTTCAATGTTTTATAAAACCTAAATTAGATTTTAAAAGATATGTTTAAGGGGTCAAAAAGTTTGAATTACCTGTTTCAACTCAAATAAACATCCTTTTTAACGGTGAAGTTGAATTAAGTTATATATTGTAGATAATAAAACATGGGCAGCGCCAATTGATTTTAAGTCAACCTGTCAATTTTCAAATATAAAACCTGGAGAGTCAATACATATATTTATTGTTCCCCATTTCTTCGCTCAGTGTTTGGTTTGCTTCTCAAGTTCCGTTAATTTGGCAGCTAATCGATGCAGCAAGCCTACTTTATCCATGTTTAAGTTCTATGCATCCTTTTCAAATATCACCTTGGATCATATCGTTGACACGTTTGATTAGTATTGGAAAAAAACTGCTTGAGCTATAGTTGGATTTTTATGAGCTATTTTTGACAATGATAAAAAATGTCAGAACTCATTTTGACTTGAAATAACGTATATAAAACTCTACGTATTGCTGCAAACTTTATTCTGATTTAATTGACTTTTAAATACGTATTGCTAATGCTGCTAGAACTAATCGGAATAGTTACAAATTATAAATATTATACTGGACAGTTATTACTTACTTCCAAATTTCCATCCAGAACGCTCTGAATTTTTCTTTTAAAGTAATTTTTGGATTAGAGTTGATAACTTTAGTGGTTGTTCCATTTCAATTTTAGATTATCAGTCATTAAAGGAGCTTGGTCCGATTTTTCAAAATTAATTGTTCATACGAAAAATGACCCTGAAAGAAATTCAAGTTTCACATTTTAGCTAAATCGGTCAAACCGTTTTGATTTTGTATTTCTAAGCCTCCTATACGCAACAGTGTAAAATTAATTATGGTACCATAATTAAACACATTTTCATACATATCTCCAAAACTGAACATCGCTTCAGCTGTGAAATTTCACATGGGTTATAAGAAAAAATCCTCTAGCACGTCATTGATGGTGTCACATCTTTATAACATTAAATGTGGTTTACATGTAATTAGTTTTCACGATGTTATAAATTGCAATACATCCAGGAGAGGAAATTATACTGATACGTTAATTGTTTTTTCAGAGCTACTAATGAGATGGAATGCAGCGCAGACAATACACGCATATTAAAAAGCGTCTGCAATCTTTTCAAAGTCCTCATACACCTGTTCATGTCTAATGCAAAGACTAAAGAAAGATAGACACGCATGCTTGTTCATCAATATCAATACCCAGTAATGTATTTAGATACCTCTTACATAAAGAGTTGCAGCTATGTATTAGCTGATTTTTTAATGTGTGTCGCCTATAACACGATTTTATAGTTTAGCGTTAGAGTTAGCTAAACCTTTTTCAAACAGCCTCTTCATTTAATTTTGTTGCTTTAAATACTCTAACGCAATATAATAAGTACACAATTATAAGGCAGGGACCGATTCAAGTTGAAAAGAGCATTAACGCATCAGGTTGTGAACTTCCGGTGCCTTTAAAACATCAAAATAGATTTCATATCAGTCGCTCATATTAAGACAGCCGTTTTAATACCCTGTCGAAAAATTGAGGAGTTTTCTTGATTTTAGATACAACATCATGAGTAAATAATTACTCCTAGAGCACTGACAGCGATAGCGTGCCCTTAGCCTAGTATTTCTTTTTTCAGTGATCTATTAATGGTATAGTTAATGATCTATTTATAGCATCACTGTGATGTTACCTAGTGCCTTTGGAATAAGGTATCATGGCTCCTGTGGCTACACGCAATATTACACATTCTATGTTCTGCATAATTTATATTTTCCAAAAAGTCAGATAATCGCATAAAGCAATGGCTTTTTATTGTTACAAAATATAAAGCTTTGCCATGAATCAGAAACACAATAATTGTTTTAATTCTATGTCTCATAGAGAAAGGGGAGGTCACCTTTTGAAACTGGTATGGAGTATTTAAGAATTACAATTCTTATTATCGGGATCGAAATGAGAAAGTCATCCATCTACCGGTGGTATAACATCACTCAATTGATTAATCATATTTTATCTTGGATCAATGTCAATGCATAGTGGGAAAAGGAGAATTGTTTGTACGTGATTGGTAATACATTATTGTACAATTCTTGTCTATGAAATGCTTTCACGGCTTTGATTGCGCTTTGTTTTCTCATTAGCGATGTATTCCCGATGTAAAGTGAGTAAACACTACAGAAGGATCGCATAAAGCTTTGCCGATGCATATGAGATAAGACACGTGGCTTAAGGTTAGCGAACGTTTGCCGATGCTTCGCCAAGGTAAATTTCGATGTATTGACGATGTCTAAAAGCAATTCATTGACCTTGTTTCCAGACAAACATCGCGAGTGCTTCGGCAATACCTTTCCGTTGCATCGGCTATCATATATGCCTAATGTATCTTGTGACGTCGGGAGAGTATTACGAAATAAAAAGATTTGCAAATCAATATTGAAGAAGTTGATTTTGGAGAGGCATTAAGAGTGATTAAATTGCATCTCAAGGAGTGCAAGAACTTTTTTGTAACCTTTTTTATTCATATGTTGGTTGCTGACAACTACCGAATAAAAAAAAAATCAAACAAACACAAAAAGAAACCCGAAGGCTGAGGTAAAGGTAACTTTAAACTTGAAACGCGTGTAATCTATACTCTAAGAAGCAGTTATGTTAAATGTGTTCTTTATGACTTCAAAGTCAATACATTTTGCTATAAATAATAGTTTGTCATCACTTCATATAAGGATAGAGGGCAATGACCAAGGAAAACATACACAGGAATGCTGTAAGCTATGCCTCACTGTACAGACGTCGCCTAGAGCTTCTAAGTACGCGTATATTGAATATCTGAAATATATTTAGCACAATTATACGTGCTGAAGAAAAGGCAAAAGACGACAACAGTTTTGAAAACTGACATTTCAAAAAAAAAGATATTTGATATTAAAACATTATCCTTGGACATTTCTATGGATACATCTTCAGTAGTATGTTAAGGTATATTTCATTGCAATTGTAAGGCAACGGCGCTGATTTTCTCTAAAGATGGGCAGACCGACCGTTCAAAAATTCAATAATTCTTAACTCATAGTTTTGTTCATCAGTGCTGAAAATATCAAAATAATCCACACATACAAATCAGATATATCGTTGATTCTTTCCTGAATTTCCTTCTGCGCAATTGAAATCTTGTAGATTAAAGCATGCTATCAAGTAACTTCAAAAGGGTCTTATAGGTCAATTCAAATTGCCAGGAAAGTTGTTTGGTTATAGACCCAACGCAAGACTGATCATTCTTAGTAAATTACTGTTTTGTGTAACATTATGAAGAATTATAAGAAATACGCATCGTATACAAAAACATTAGTAACATTTAAACAGATCACAGCTGCTACCAACGCCTATCTAATATACGAGAAAATCAGCGTCATTTCTATGCACAATGATTATTGGGAACCCTGTTATAACATTGATATAAAGTTTTAACGTTTATAAATAGATTTTCTGTTTCCAGAAGTACTCTTCCATTCCATACGGCTTGGACGATAGGGTGTCCCATAAAGAATTAACTCCTAGCTTTGGCGGGTCATAACTTGAAAAGAATACAATAAAATCAAGAAACTTTAAATATAATGTACAGGTCATAGACTACATTGTGTATGAAAATTACGTGATATGAGTCAATGGTTTTGATGATATGCTCGACTGCGTTACAAGTGGTGTAACTGACTGCAGTGTTCGCCAATCATGTGGCTGTAAGGGTTTTTAACAGAAGCACACACTTCCACTCTCATAGTATCACTTACATAGAGCATTGAGGGTAGACGTATTAAGATACTTTGTCTTTAGTTGAACAGAATCTGATGGTGTGAATTGGCTAGCTATTTACCCCCTGATCTCGGAAAATGATGGTTAATTTTACCGACAATTCTTGCATAAGGCAGTTGTAGTGCGTTTTATTGGGACACAAGAGAGATGTCCTTTCACTTGCTGTGCCTAGGTTTGTTGGAGAACAATAACAAAATTGTGACGAAAAAATACTTCAACTGATTCTTTAAAACCAATTTAAATATGTCACTTTGGCTAAAATATAAAACTATTATGATACAACCTTGTCCTTAAAGCGTTCCTTTAAACCTGCCCTGTTTACCTAACAGTGAACATTGCTCTTTTTGTATCAATGTAAGTTAACACTTCTAAGTCAAGCGAGGCAAGCAGGTCTCGGACAGCTGACTCTGCGCAAACCGTATTAATATCACGAAAACACGTCTGCATCTGGTTTAAAGAAAAGCAGAAAACAAGAAACTTCGCAAGAGAGACAAGTAAAATGATAAAAATAACAGAAAGGGGTATAGATTCTTAATATAAAACATAACATAATGTTCAACTGCATAATCTAAACTGAAAGAAGGACAAAGAAAAATAAAGTCATGGCACAATTTAATATGTTAGAATAAGCCGTATGAATTGATTAACATGTTGAAATCAAAAGAGACGGCGGAATGTCATGTTATGTCACAAAAGCATTTGAAACAATTTTTCTTTTCATTATTAATTTCTTGGTATTATCATTGATGAGAATATGACCTGGAAAAAACACATTGAAAATGTTTCTAAAGTTTGTTCTAGAAACATAGGGGTTCTAAATAAGGTCAAATCGTTCGTACCTTCTAATGCTTTGTATAAACTATATTGTACTTTAGTGCTTCCTTATTTTAACTATGGATTATTACTATGGGGAAATTCAAATACAGAATATGTTAATAGGGTCTTCCGAATTCAAAAGCGTGCCATGAGAACGATATCAAATAGCGAATACCTTAGCCACACCAAACCCATCTTTGAAAGATTTCATGCTTTAAATATTTTCGATATGTATCACAAGGAAGCTGCCGTTTTTATGTTCAAGTATAAACATGACTTACTGCCCAAATCTTTCGAAAATATATTTACAACTCATAGTGAAAACCATAACTATAATACAAGGAACAGGGATGATTTCAAAATATCAATGCAAAAGTCAACAAATATTTGTAAAGTTGGACCAAAAATATGG
>JXSR01S016069.1:115272-126491 GCA_000969725.1 Ophiothrix spiculata
AATCTATTTGTATATGTTCCAGCAGTGTCAAACCTTCCGAAATGGTGATTTCCTCAATTTGGCTATCTACCGCATCCTTAGGCACATTTTTAGTATACCCACCTAATTACAAGCCACCATATAGAATAAAAACTGGATAAAAGTAGCATTTGAAGTAGAGCATATAGAAGAATAAGCAAGATACACAAACTTTCAAGATGTTACGAAATAAAAATATATATGATTGTGGTCTCCCTGCAGACTCATGTCTGGTTCTGCATTGAATTTAGCACTGCACTAAAATTCTTAAAGAAATTAGCGGGGCAATTCATGATCCACTTTTCATCATCAAGGTCACCTCTATCAAAATTGAGTTTTTTAGCTGGTAAGAATTGTTGACTGGTATATGTGACAATCCCTATACAACTCTTTCAAATGTTCTTGCATTTTTGAGAAAATTTTTCTAATTACTGTTGGGGTCCCGACAGTATTATTACATCACAGTAGCCTATTGGGATTCTTTAAATGTTAAAAAGCTTGTAACTTGAAAATGAACTTTTCAGAAAACATTTTTGTTGTACTCTCTTTTTTATTGAGTTAGAAAAGAGGCGAGGTTTTTGTCACATCAGAATCATGAATTGTAACCCGTCATATCGAAAGGTACCTTAAGGTCAGCATAGTAAATTACGAAATACGGGCCATTGAAGCTGAGCAAAGTGAAAAATCATTTCCAAGGTTGAATTTCTAATTTCATCATAAACGTTACTTTTAAAGTGTATTCCATCATATTAATCAGGTTCCAATATTCAAAACATAAGACAAATGTTTTGAAAAACGAGATAAAAATCCTTTCTCCATTCAAGTTTTACCAGTACAGAAACTTTAAACTCGATTTCCTCAAGAACTTTAGTTTTATGAATCAGCTTGATGCCTTTTACGAATTTGGATGTAACTTTGCAATCGAACATCCAATAACCAAAAGCAAGGTGTCATTTTAAAGCTGAAAATATACTCTTTCTGATGAGACCAAAAATTTAATTTTCATTTTGGGACCCTTAAGATATGATGGGTCACAATTGCACTTTTCATGAATGTTGTAACAATATTATTATGCATCAGGTGTATTGTGTGTGTCTGCAACACTCTAGCAAAAGGCAGACAATGTGTGGAATTGATATTGTAAAGATGCTTGGGTGGTGTTAAACTCAGAATTTGGAGTACTTCACATTTAGTATTTAATTTTCACTGTTTCATTTGTGTCTAGTGTACAATGTGGCGTATGGAATGGACTAATAAATGGCAGTGATGAATTTAATGACGGAAAAATTTCTTGTTTTGACTAACGTGGATTGTTATGAATTTTTTAAACATTTTGTGCATATTGTTTTGGATTGATTGGGGAATCACAAGTCTTAAAAACTCTTTCAGATTTTTTCCACAAAATCATAATTATACTTTGACGCATGAGAAAGTTTTAAACTTGTCTAGTAGTACAATTTAAAGAAAAATATTATCAAATATTCAAATCTGGCTAATACATGACTGTGGTGCTTGATTAAATGTACCAAAACAAATAAGCATATAGAAATGGTGGATTTAGAGGGGGTGCTCGCCTCCTCTTATTTTGGAAGCGCGTCACGAAGCCGTCGCTTTTAATGATTTTATTCCTTGAAAATTAATAATTGTGTCAAGAACAGCAGCAAATGCATGATTTTTAGGTTTATTCGATCAATTCTTCGCCCTTGAACACCTTATTTTTTCACAGCAACACCTGACTTTGAGTGGGCGCTGTCAAAATCGCGCCCCTCTTTTGAAAATTCCTGGATCCGCCCCTATACAGCATTATAATCCCTCAAATTCTTCCTTGTATATTGTTTATGCAAGCAGAGAAGTATTTGTTTCAGTTTTTAAATTTGTAAGAAAAAGTACCTGAACTCTAAAGGAGAAAATAAATGTCACCAATCAATGTTTAAAAAACCCATACCAAATGCAAAGGGATATGATAAAATATTCAAAGCACAGCGGAGGTTACCTAGTCAATACTGGAGTTAATGTTCCCTTTCAATGACTGGCTTGTATTGATATATTCTTATCTTGCTCTTGATACCTCAGGGGAAAATCTCTATGTAAAATCTGTCATGTAATTGATGCAACTGTTTCTTGTCTAATGAGTATACTTTGTGGATTAATCTATGGCTTACAACTTCATGGATAAAGCAATTGCTATGAGATTTAATTGCAGATTCTAAATATGTAAGATTTTTGCCTCAAATGGTAAAGCAGCATGCTCAACTTTATATAAATAATTTTCAAAACAATTATGCATCATAAATGGTCCAGGAGAATGTTTGACTTAAACATGTGTTTAAAGGGAGGGATGACTTTGGTCAAATCTAAGAAAAGGTTATATTAAAATTGAATGAAAAGATATGTATATAGACCATTCCTATAATTGACATACTTACGCCGTTGATGGGGTAAATCCACAGAATCGGACGGGTAATCGGAACTCAGAAGGAGGCCAAGTAAGGTATTGGCATGTTTTGTGATACATTGCAATGATTTCTGAGGTTTTCTCTACTTCCCAACTCAAAGTTTATTCAAATAAAAGTGCCATCATTCCAACCAATATTGATTTTGGGATGGAGGAGTAGGGTAGGGATGTTTTATTATCAGCATTGACCTTAACATAGCCTGATACAATTGAAGCTTCTGTAAAGGGTTGAATAGAGCCAAAAGAATTCTTCCATTCCAATGACTCTATTCAATCCTTAACAGAAGCATCAATTTATCCGGTGATGTTCAGGCCAATGCTGATGTAATCGATGCCTAAATAGAGTCAGAGGAACTCTTCTGTTTCAATGACTTATTTCTGTGATTGTAGGTTTAGTTAGAAATATCACTGCATTTGGAAAATTACATTGCCTGTTACCCATATAGTCTCAACCAAGTGCTGGTAATAGTGTGGTTTTGTAAACCACAAAGCTCTTACAAATCATTCAAATGTTCCTTGGTTAAAATAAATCTCAAAAAGTATGGAAAAGGACATGATTATATATTCAGAATATCTAACTATCACAAAGCAGAAGTTCAAAGGACCTTTAATAGATACCATATATAAAAACAATACAGACATTTGTAGCAATAAAAACATTTTGACTGATTCAAAATATACATCTGCAAAGGAAGAGAAAGATTACAGCAATTGATACCCTACCCTGGTTCAAAGTGAAATAAGATATAGATTGGATCTTGTGAATAAATCATGTTTTGATCATAGTCACCTGTCACCTGCATTATATTCTGGCTGTTTCATCTCATATACACCTGTGAATGTCTGCTAGACACTCACAACAGATTATCTCAAATTCTACAGACACATGTAGGGGTTTCACCCCAGTTTCACCTATTTTGAAGAATATTAAATGATAATGCAGATTTCAAAACAAGAGCCAATTTCTGATGATATGTTCATCTCTATTTTTAACTTACTGCCATGATAAAACTCAGATCTATAATATCAGACCAGTTATATGTTATGTTGAAGAAATTCTGCTTCTCAATAACAAACCAACATGTTTATTTACTTTCTCATTACTGTGTGCATCCTGGTATTCATTTCTGTCATGATGTATTGCTCAAAGATGCATAGATGAAAGTGAATCTAACCACCATCTTTAAAATGAACAGGACAAAGATTTAGTTTTTAAATTTGCTTCATATACCTTTATAATTTAATCTAGTAAGCAGCTTGTTTTTAGTTTGGTAAAATGTGATGAGAATGGCAATCAGAGAAGACAAGGGCTGGGCTTTACAGTAACACCTTGAAGAAGTCGAAGGCACCCTGCAGAAGTCATAACCGACCTAGATTTCGCAGATGACATTGCCTTGTTATCCGACACATTACAACAACTCAAGAACTGCTGACCAGAGTTGAGGATGCTGCTGCAACAGTTTTATGATGAATGCTTCAAAAACCAAATTCATGGCATATAACATCAAGACTGATGTTGCACTGTCCACAATAGAGGGAAGCCAACTAGACCAGGTCCAAGACTTTCAATACCTGGGCTCTTGGGTAGATGAGTCAGAAAAGGATTTTCATGTACGAAAAGCCCTCGCATGGAAAGCTTGTAACAAAATGCGCCTTCTCTGGAAATCCAATCTACCAGACTTGTTAAAGATCAGCTTCTTCCGTGCAGCCGTAGAAAGTATTCTGTTGTATGGCTCAGAAGGGTGGACACTGACAGAAAGACTTGAAGCCAGGTTAGATGGGTGCTACACCAGACTATTAATGATGGTTCAAAACCTCAACTGGAGAGATCATCCTACCAGGGAGGTAATATACGGTGATTTACCAAAACTATCAGAAATAGTGAGAGGTCGCCGCCTAAACTTTGCTGCTCACTGTGCTAGACGGCTTGAGGAACCAGTGTCTGAACTAGTGTTCTGGACGCCCACCCAAGGGACACGTGCACAGGGAAGACCAAGGCTGACCTACCCAGTACTTCTTACACAGGATGCTGGCATTGATCAAAACGAACTTCTCAAACTCATGCTAAACAGAGAGCAGTGGAGAAAATTCATCATGGCTTCCGACCGCGGTCAACATAGATAGATAGATAGAAAATAGAGGGCATTTATACAGACTCCAGATTCCCAGTTTGGTTTACTGCATTTATTTTTATAAAATTTGGCAGAAAGCCCGACAAATCCACATAATATATGCAATGAATTCAAGGGAATCCTCCATAGTTGAAAAAATAATAATGAAAATAATTTTTTGATTTTAGATGCAGCAGGACACCTTGGAGAAACCTGCCAGAACAAGTATGGATTGACAACAGATTCACATACAACCTTGGTCCAACTAGGAATCAAACTTGGACTGCACTGGTGAAAGGCATTGGAGGAAACACTGCGCCCACCTGTTTTCTCACAATTCTTGTAGAAATTCAACTGGTTGTATTGTGTGTGTGTGTGTGTGTGACCAATTCTATGTGACACTTGACAAAAGCCAACAAAGAGTGAAACAAAGCTTTCTGAATAAGAAACAAATGACATTTCAAAAATGCATGATAATAACTCTTAGTATAAATAACTTGCTTTGAAGTTATCATAAGTGATTGGTGAAATCAAAAATCTATGTTTGTCAATATTATCTTATTCATTTTTCACTGTCAATATTTTCCCTATCAATGACCTGATAAAATTTATATATTCTAATCTTGTTCTTGATACCTCATGGGAACCTGTGATACAAAATTTATCATGTAATTGTTTCCTGTCTAGTAAGCACACTTTGCAGACTACTTTGTGGCTGCAAACGTAAATGTCAGATATCTTTTTTTTTACTGAAGAAAAGGGCCTAAATGGTGCCATCAAAAGATGAAATGCGGCCTATCAGTCACATCTTTGATGACTTCAAAATGTTAGTTTTGGACAGTAATGACTAATTTGTTCATGCCTGTTTGAAATAAGTATTATTTTTTTAAATTATATGACTAGCCATTATATGCCTTTTAGTTGAAATAAGGTAAATGAAAAAGGTAAACTTTGTAAAAAACCAAAAACAACTAGCATTAAATGTATATAAAGTTTTGTTATTTTACCGGATCAGAATTAAGCTAGTTTCAGACTAGGCTGCCGTGTTGTCGTACGACCAGTGTGACGTCAAATATTTAAAGTGCGCAAACTTGACCTTGTCGCATCTCCTTGCCATACGACAAGCCAATATATAGATTACCCTGTCATGATGGTCGCAACGACATGATATTTTGAGTTAGAATAAATTCAATTTTTCTTGCCACAGATTATTGCAGCAATATGCAAACGTGTCGTACTACAGTTCGACAACTCAAAATTGCAAATCTTTGGTTGTGTGCCGCAACGACAGCTAGTCTGAAACCACCTTTACGTTAATCCTTAATTGTATTACGACTGATGTAGTTTACAAAAGAACAAAAGTTATTGTCTAATGGACAAAAAAACTCAAATAAATGTAGAGAGTATGTAGTAATTACTGCAAATAAACCTCAAAGCTCTTATGCTGCAAAACATTCAAATTTTCCTAGATTAAACTCACAAAGAATCTGTAAAAGCATACAATTATTTAACATATCCAATGTGTTGAGTGAATTCAGAAAAGTACCTCAACGTAGCTATTTCCAAGAGCTTAAATACCACAAACAAAAACAAATAACGACTTTGGTGATAATATCAGACCTGTCATATCGAAAGGTAACTAAAGGTCGGCATAGTAAATTACGAGATACGGGCCATTGAAGCTGAGCATAGTAAAAAATCATGTCCAGGGTCGAATTTCTAATTTCATCAGAACCATTACCTTTGAAGTGTATTCTATCATATTAATCAGGTTCCAACATCCAAAAAATAAGAAAAATGTTTTAAAAACACAAGATAAAAATCCTTTCTCCATTTAAGTTTTACCAGTACAGAAACTTTAAACTCAATTTCCTCAGAACAATAATTTTATGAATCAGCCCGATGCCATTTACCAATTTGGATGTAGTTTTGCAATTGAACACCCAATAACCCCCCCCCCCCAAAAAAAAGCAAGGTGTCATTTTAAAGCTAAAAAGATAATACCTCAACTGAGACCAAAAAATAAATTTTCATTTTGGGACACCTAAGGCCTTGTATCCATTGGCTGTACCCATATTCCGTGTGCACTTGTCTCGTTTTCTATTATTAGTAATTGTGCGGTGCAACACAGACAATAAACTTCGTTCTGCTTAGTGATCATATCAGTGGCCTGTATACGTACATTGGCCACTGATATGATCACTAAGCAGAACGAAGTTTATTGTCTGTGTTGCGCCGCACAATTACTAACAATAGAAAACAAGACAAGTGCACACGGAATATGGGTACAGCCAATGGATACAGGGCCTTAGGTACCTTTCGATATGACAGGTCACATATCAGATGAGCTACATGTAAATACGATACATATGATAGAACCTGATACATTACCCTGGATCAAAGTGAAACAAGATTCAGATTGGATCTTTTCAATATATCCAGTTTTGATCATATTCACCTGCCACTGGGATTATATTCTGATTGTTTAACCACATTCAGAGCTAGACACTCATTGCATATTAGTTTAAACACCACAAACAACACATGCAGGGTATTCACTTATAGTTCAAGAACATTATAAAGGTAAGGATAGGACAAGATAATACATTTGCTGATATGGTGTTATCACTATTTCTATTATAAAAGTACTGCACATTATTGTTATGAAGGCAAAGAAAAAGAATCAATATCTTAACTAACAAACATATTTCTGTGTTGAGTGAATTCAGTAGTAATTCAAAGTAGCTGTTTCAAAGAGCTTAAATACCACAAACAGAAACAAGTAACAACTCTGGTTATTAGACAACTTGTGACGGGTTAAATTTAAATATGATACATATAATAGAAACTGATACATTACCCTGGATCAAAGTGAAACAAGATTCAGATTGGATCTTTTCAATATATCCAGTTTTGATCATATTCACCTGTCAACTGGATTATATTCTGATAGTTTAACCACATTCAGAGCTAGACATTCAAATTAGATTAGTTTAATCTCCACAAACAACAAATGCAGGGCATTCAGATCACCAAGAAGAAATACAGCCAGGAACATTATTTGATTTTGTGACCCTTAAGTGTTCTTTCCATAGCCACTGTGCAAAGTAACACATTTCTCCCACTTCAAACTGATTGACCACAGAGCGGCTTTTTAGAGGTCCTTTTTACCAAAACAAAAATCCATATTTATATTTAGCTAAAAATCAACATTTTCATGTTAGCCATGCTTTATCATGTCATTTTGATATCATTTGTTGACCGATTTCCATAATTTTGGTATCAGTGGAAAGAGGAGATCCTAACCTATGTTTTGGTATCAAGCATTTAAACTATGAGTGTGTCATATAATTACTGGGCTGTAACTTTTAAATGCAGGGATTTTATTATGTACTGTATCTTTTGTTTTCACATGCATTTTATCTAGTTAACTAAGGTAGGTTGTTGACATGTATCGACACCTGTATAGTATAAATGCCATTGATATCATGTTGGCACCATAAAGTACACAATGCACACACTGACAAAAGTTCACCTGGGTGATTGTTCAAACTTTTTGATACCCCCCTCATATTGCAACCTGTGCACCTGAGGTATAACTCAAGAACACTTGTGGCGGATCTTCAACTGACAACTTTTTATCAGATCTTGGTACTTGAACTGTTTTGTTCTTTTGCTTTGGCCCAACAACAAAAGGGCTGATATATTTACCATTTTCAGTTAGCAGGATAATCCTGGAATTAATCTCATTCTACATTCCATTTTGTCAAAATCTTCCCGTCACTGACCAACAACTGATTCTGTAATGCTGCTACCTGTTGGTGGAAATTAACACCACGATCGTCTTTAAGTACTACTCAGGTGAAAATGTTTTCTAGAAAAATCATCCTTTTCTCTATTGTTGAAGATAAGTTTACAAACAAAATATCAAGGTAGGTTGCACAAGGATTCAAAATTGGTTTATAATTTAGTAAATTTGGCTCATCCCATTTTTTCATTAATATGAATAGACCAACCAATAGACTTGTATGGATTGATCAACATAAAATAACAAGTTACCATTGACCAATATGCAAATGTTACAAATCTCTTGAACAATGATTCATAAACTATAGATTCGAACTGAGCCAAATTTCATTTTTTCAAAAAGTGTTTACCTATAGTTTTGAATGTCAACTTTGCCGGGAAGTGCAATTATTCAGGGTTAATTGATTGCATGTTGCTTTTATACACTGTAGTATTAAGTATCTTTGAAATCGATTTACAGGCAATTCTTATTGCAATATTTTTAGTGGAGTGCTTTAAATTTCGATCTCTAAAACAATGGAATGGATAAAGAAAGTGTGACATATTATGTATCATTCAAAAGCAGAGACTTTAGAGAATCAAAATATGTAATAAACTCAATTTTGAAATTTGCGACTTCCCTCTCATTTTGCCCCTCATATGCTTGTAGGTTACAAACATATTAACTATTAAATATATACTAACAGATGCTAAATGACCATAAATATAGTATATTGTTGGGAAAGATAAAATGCAATAGATATTGCTCTAATATAAATTCTTACCCCTAAAGAACCACAGTGGCAAAACAACTGAACGTAAGGATATTCTAATTTTATTTTCTCTGCCTCTCACCCAATTTATGTCCTCTTATTTGCAGTTTAAACTTCTATCAAGGTGGTTTAAAATAAAACATAACCACACATATAATGGGGAGAATAGAGAACTAAACCTGACTCCAGTCTTATTTATTTAGCTTGGCACTAAATTCTTTCAGACATTAATAAATATTTTATTGTAATATTTGCACCAGGTGTATTGTATGTGTCTGCAACACTTTAGCATCAAGCAAATGTGTGGAATTAATATAAAAAAGTGCTTGGCCTGTGTTAAATTTGCAGACATGACTTGGAGTTAGACAGTGTTTTTCACAGTTTCATTCATGTGTATTTTATGTATGCATTTGTCACTCTATATCATAAAAACAAGTATAGGATGTGTGGATTTGACTAACATATGATTGTTGAGCCAGTATGGCATGATTAATATAGTAGTTTTAGGATGGGCTAAATCCAATACTATTACAAACTGAGTTTCTATTGCAAGTCTGCTACAAAATTCACCTAAATATAGCCATGTGGAAAGATAAATCTTTCTTGAATTTCTCAAATTTTGAATAAAAAGTACCTTGTATCCTAAGGAAATTTATTTTTCAAAAATCAATGTCAAATAAAATATGTCAAGTGGCAAAATAAGATATTAAAAAACAGTGAAATCTACCTAGATAATACAAGAGTTTATATTCCCTTCAATGACCAAGAAGAAATGATATATCCTTATCTAGCTCTTATCTTGCTCATGACACCTCAGGGGAAAATCCCTATGTAAAATTTATTATGTAATTATTAACTGTCTGGTGAGCAAACTTTGTGGATCATTTTATTATTTCAACCTTGTTTTCTGGTCATAGTAATACAACCATTGTACTAGAAAACACAAAAGAAACTTCATATAGCCTGTTTTTACTCAAATGTAAAATATAAATTGATCATGTTTACCGTGTAAGAAAACCGTGTTGCACTTACACCGATCTGTTTATATTCACAACAGAATCCGATTATTTTTGGTTTCACTTGATGAAATACCGTGTACACCGAATGTACGGAAAGTACAGGTTGATTGACCTTTTGCGCACTGATGCATTGTGATAATCGGATTCTCATAACCGGTACCGTTTCTACTGGATTGCGACATGTTATTTAAACGGCAATAACCACCTCCAGAGGTGGGTACAATACACGGGTAATTGTCTTACACGGATTTTGAGTAAACCGATTATTTTGTGTTTCTACTGGATGACTTACCCGGGTTTCTTAAACTTAATTGACATTACCCGGGTAAGCATACTTGAGTAGAAACAGGCTTATAGTCTGGCAGAAATATTGTCAAATACATTGAAAGATATCTCAATAACCTATCTTTGTTTGGTAAGAAAAACAGTTAAAGATATTTATCAATGCAATAAAAACTTGAAAGTTAAAAATCAGATGATGACAACTTGTTTGCTAGTTAATTTCCCCCCTTCAATGACTAAATAATATTGATATATTCTAATCTTGTTCTTGATACCCCAGGGGAACCTGTGATACAATATTTATCATGTAATTGTTTCCTGTCTGGTGAGCATATTTCACAAATTTATTTGTGGTTGGGAGCTAAATGTCAACTAACTTTAATGGCTTCAAACTGTCAGTTTAGGGCAATAAACACCACTTTAAGGTAAATTAATTTAAAGACTCTCACTCTGATAAAAAATAGCAAAAAAAAAAAGAGACGCATTATAAAATTTTAAAAGTTATAATCGTAAAGCAACAACCGAAAATGAAAAGCAACATTTGTTGTTTATATAACATGGTATAAGTGGCAAATCCCCATATAGGTATTCCTAAGAAATTGCATTTGTTGCATTTGTTTCACACAGGGTTCCTTTAAGTATTCAAATTAAATTTTGACACATTTTTTAAATAATGAAATATATTGGTCAAGAAAAATTTACACATGATTTGAAACTGTAATGTAAATGGGCATTCTGTGTGTAATTTTTTTTTTTTTTTAAATAATGATAGAAA
>JXSR01S016069.1:131088-146519 GCA_000969725.1 Ophiothrix spiculata
AAGGTTTATTACAAGATATAATTATGTTTATACAATATATAATAGAACATGTGGTATCGTATTTGCCAACGAGCAATATTTTGTTATCTTCATATCCATGTGTGCTTGAACTGTAATGTCAGGGGTGATGCTTCGACCAGAAATGACCACAAATTTGGATGCCAATCACTTACTTTTAATGTTGGTCAAAAAATAATTGAGGACTTGTTTTAGGATCGAGAAGCACATTTATATAGTTGTGTCAAGTATTTCAAATACTTTGCCAAATAGAATCTACATTACCAAATACACCTGCAATATTCAGAAACCTGATCATGGCATTCAAGGAAATATCAATCAAAACAAGAAAACAAATACAAAATTAACACAAATATGATTTCAAGAGATTCTTAAAAATAACAGTAGATTTTGCAGTTCTGATATACAAAGGAAAAGAGTTGCATAGTAAGGGACATGCAACTGATAAGATTTTTCACCAGCACGATTCCTAGTGGAGGGAACTGGGAGCAGAGTCCTATCAGTTGCAGATTGGGTACCCGGACCAAGAGGCAATAATCTATGAGCAAGCAGATCAGCCAGATATTCAGGACCAGAGTTATTTAAGCACTTGTACACAAAAAGACATATTTTAAACATGTTTTGTATATAATTGGTAGCCAGCAAAGAGTTTGCATAAATGGGAGAGGACTGTCTAGTCTAGAAGCTGATAAGATCATCTGAAGGCAACTGAGGTCTTGTAAATATGCGCCATACATATCGGTACCTTGGTTGTAATATTCACCCTTTGTTCAGCTTCCAATAACCTAGGTGGGGTGGTACTCAGATGGACAAATCAAGTCACAGTTTTAGATGCAGGTGGAAGACTAGATCTTCCCAAGATCCCTCGACTAACCCTTCCCCTTTATTTATTAAATCCTGTGACCAATATAAATCCAGTGACCAAATCAATTTAGTGACTAAGCAGTGAGGTTGTGGCTCTGCCAGGGACATATATCCAGATACTTGGCTTGTAGCTTGGCTAGAGGATTCCGCTGCACAGTATGGCCAGTGGAAAATACATGGCTTAGTCAGAGCTAGAGGAAGACTGGAGTTTCCGGAAAAAACCTAAAAAGCAAGTATGGACTATAAACCAAATGCACATACAGCACCGGAGCCAGGAATTGAACCCAAAACACCCAAGACTCATTTGTGCAAAACAAAGAATCGTTATTAAACTATATATTTATTAATTATTTTCTCATCAGGTTGAATATATTTAAATCATGATGTGACACAAAGAAATCTGTCTTTCTCTTCTTAAAAGTGTTTATTTCTTGGAAATAGTTGAAACAGATTTTAATATCTACACGGACATTTGATTTAGGAATTTTTTAGATATTTCTTGAAAATATCAAATCAGATTAGCTTCAACAAATTTAACAGTTTGACCAGGTATAAATGTTTTACTTCCCCATTATACCTGTCCCTATACTGTGTATTCCTTACTTAAGATTTACTTAGAACTAAAAAGGTGTTTGTTGAGTTCTGGGAAGTTCTGATAGGTTGGTTATATATTTTACAGTGGCTAAACCTCTAGTAGAGGACTGGTAACTGCCATTCAAGTTTTGAACTGCCCCCCATAATTCTATATTGTTCTTGTTTTACATTTGGCTTTAGTTTTACCACACCCATTCATCTCAAGTACCTGTACCTTGGGATATCAACTCTTATGACTGAACCATAAAAACATAATAGTATATAACTATTAAAAACCAACAGACACATAAACGAAAAACTTGTTATTACGTTTGACCTACTTTTGATGCTGTGCAATATCTATATACAAACACAATGAATGTCAAAGATTGGTCACCATAACCAAATTGTTTGGATTTGACTTTTTCTTTAAACATCATATATTTCTCTTTAGAGAAGAAACAAAGTTATCTTTAAATTAAGATAAACAACTATATAGGACAAATAGGACAAAGGGCTACAGACAAGACCTGGTAAATATTGATAGAAATTATGTTATCTTAACCAATGTAGTAATAGATGAAGGATAATATCCGCTGATGCCTTGGGGAGTACAGTCTATGTTATGATTCGTGCAATGTAGGGTAAGGAAACTCTTATAGGCCGGTAAAGTATTGCATATTCTTAGCTGCTGCATTTGATTTTACTTTATTTCATTTATTTTATGACTTGTTGAATGTTTGCTGCATTTACTGCAACCAGACAAAACATTTGTTTTAAATAAAAAATCTGACAGGACTGACCATGTCACTAAACATGTATTGCCTCTCTCAGTAAAGCCCTGGGTTGAGGTGAAGTGATATCTGACCTCATCTTAAGACAAAAATATTGATGCTTACTAATTATAATCCATGATAACAAGCTCTTGTCTGGAGACAGTTTTGGGCAAACAAAACTTGCTTGTTATAGAATTCCCTTGTGGTTCTTTGATAAGTTAGTTATAGTGGGCTCATTCTATAACACTTACTTATATTAAAAACCTATGACAGTGGTATAGACATATAGCCTTGTTATAGAATGTGCCCGCAGCTTACTTATATTAAAAACATATGACAACGGTATAGACATATAGCCTCCTCAGACCAATAAACAAAATTTTAGGGGGGGGGGGTGCAGCAGCACCTTACATCCCCTCCGGCTATGCCATTGGAATTCCCTATAGACTAAAACTTGTGAAGAGGATTAATTATGTTAAAAATTACTCTATTCTTTCCCTATATATGTATATATACGTTTAATTTTACTTTGATAGATAAGATCGTTTTCAGCTTGTCAAGATTATGCAAATGTAATATTCTTTCAAGAGCTCATTTTAACAAGGCAAACCAAAACTATCACTCTATTTCAGAATCCGATTAAGTTCATGAATCAATTATCAGCATATCCAATATTCTCAATGAATATATCATGCATGTTTTGCATATTCAATTAAGTACTTCAAATCCACAAGAAAATAGATAACAGAATAACAAAGTTTCCCTTTCATTAACAATGACATGGAATTGATTAATTCTTGTAAAATGAAATGTTTGAACTTGGGGATGGCAAAATTTGTGTGAAAACTGCCTTTGAATATTTTTAGTTATAAGTAGATTATTGATATTAAATCACCGCTTGTAATCTATATATCCTGACAAGTCATATCAGTAAATGAAACTAGCCATTATTTCTTACCATATTCTATATTAAATGCTTATTTCAGTTTGCCATAAGGATTAACTTCATCATTTTCATTTTCCAATAGAAAAATGACAAATTCATTTGCCTGTCAGTCTAAAGTAAGAAGAGAAAGGATGGAGTGGTTTCTGAATATAAACCACAAACCTCTACCCATATAAATCATTTTAATGTTCCCAAGATAAAATCAGAAAGCATATGACCAAGGTTATAATCATATATCATGAATCACTATATGAGTGAATTCAGAAAAACTACCAAAAAGTAGCAGTTTCAAAGAACTATCCACACACAAACATGAGGTAATTTAAAGTGACTAAATTGTGAATGAATTATATTGATAAAAATGATACAGATTACAGAAACTGATATCAATCTTTCCATGGATCAAAGCAAACTAAGATACAGATGGGTTCTTTTTAATCAATCATGTTTTTATCATGGCCCCCTGTAATTTTATTCTGGCTGTTTAGGCCTTGTTTCCAATCCATGATGGAAAGTCTCTCAATATCCATATAAAGGCTTGATGCAAGGTTGACAACATTATTGGTCATGACACACACTATGTGCAGAAATTGATCCTTGCAAGCAAGTAGTTTTTTTTATAATAGTACCCTGTATGCAATTTGTCTCATCATGCTATATTTCATACTTCATTAAATTTTGAATAATAACTGACTGTTTTTGTGCATCATGATGCCAGATCATTTTGTCAAGTCCTTCTGAATGTCAGAATGGTTTTTTAACACCCATTTGATGTTTTATAAGTAAAAAAACCAGAACATCTAGAACTACTACTCTATCCTTTTTCATACTTCATGCATTAGAGGTATACATATATCAAAATGTGCGGTTTATATTTAAATTTAAATTCAAACCACCATGCTCGCTGCGCTCGTTCTCCGAAAAATTACTTGTTGTTCCACGTGTAAGTTTGAAGGCAGCCGGTGAACGCTCTTTCACGTTTGCAGCTCCGACTGTTTGGAACTCTCTTCCAAGCAGTCTCTGCAACTACTCCAACTTGTTGCTGTTCAAACGTGAGTTGAAAACATACCTTTTTCGGCAAGCATTTCCAGATTCATAAGTTTGTTTTTCTGTTTTTGTAGTGTTTTTGTTTTAGCGCTTAGAGTTTTTTGTAGATTTTGCGCTATATAAATGCGATGTATTATTATTATTATTATTATTATTGAAGTGTCCGTGACAGGCTTTATTCTTACCATAGTCATCTCCACACACAACATAAGGAAGAAACAACTTGTAAGTATATCACTGCATTTCTTTTGTAAAATCATGAATAACCATTTTATGTAAACTAAATTTAATAATACCTTGAAAATGGGTTACTGCACTCTTAACATTTCATAAACTAGAACAATTTTTGAAGTAACTATTGTTTACATTTGCATTCAAGTCATCTCTTTGTATTATTGACTTTTAATGATGCATAAATTTGTAATATTTTGCCTGTTTCCATATAAATTTATATATTACAATCAATAGAGAACATGAAAAGGGAAATTCCCTATTTCTTAATGACTTTACTTTGTTATATCTAAATCCAAAAAACCAACAAATTTGTTGCAGAACAACTAAATTACAAAACCTCAAGAGTAATCCAGCTTCTATCTGCCTACATTAGTACTCAATTTATTATACATGGAATCACTATGTACTTAATGTCACTATATAATACAACATTTTTATCAGAGGTTGCAAAGTAATGCCTGACAGACCAGAACAAGCAGATGTGGCCTGTTACCATTGTTCAGAATAATTAGATTTGAAGTAATTCCTTAAAATATTTTATTAGTTACAAGAGCATATTCAGCCGCGGATCCAGGAGGGAGCGGAAGGGGTGTGAACCCCCCCCCCCATGTAAAATTGGCAAAACCCTGCAAAATCAGCCTAATTTGGTCAATTTTTTGTTATAAAAGCTGAAAAACACACCCTCCGCCCCCCGTAAAATTCAGATCATAGATCAGCGACTGATATTATTTTATTTAATACCTGACATTCTCATATATTCACATACTCATACATGCATTCACATACACATCTGAGTATAGCAAATCCTCTTAATGAGAGTCCCTGTAGTTAGCTCATATTTTTGATGCCGTTGAGAAAAGCACTGAAAGTTTGTTTTATCAACCAAATATTTCCCCATTCTGCATTGAACAAGGCACCTAAGGTTTGCATCATGACCACCAACTGGGTTATCAGTTATTATATCATGATTGCAGTGATTTGAGCCGTGCAATAATTTTTTTCCATTGCACGGCATGAAACAAACCTGTGTGATATTATAATATAAAACAAATATTGAATGCCTATGTACGTGCAATAGTTAAAATATATCATTCGGTCAAATTTGGACTGACCCATTTCACTCGGCGTCCAAATTTGACCTCATGATATATTTTGTACTATTGCACTCTCAGGCATTCAATATTTGTATACCAAATTCAACTACTCAAAAACTAAAGCATAGATGTTATCTACTACCAGTTCCTAACAGTGATGGCAGAAGGTTAAAATTTCATGGGGGACGGCTACTTTTTTAAAATCATAAATATGTTTTGAGCAAAAATGGTGGGAAGAAAAATACAATATTTTGTAATTCGCGCAAAAAAAAATCATGTCAAATCGGCTAATTTCAGCTATAAATTGTTAAAAAGAGCTTGAAATTTGCGCAAAAATTGCATTTTATTGAAAAGTAATATAATATCTGAAAATGTGTGCGAAAGCACAGAAATTTTTGTTGATTTTTCACATTTAAATTATCAAAACAAAGTGAAAATTTGAATGTCCTTTCCTTTTTTCTTTCTTCTTTTATTTCTTGATGTGGTCCGTCCTTCCACGTTTAATTTAGGGGGGGGGGGGGAGACATGTCCCCACCCCGCTTCTGCCGCCTATGGTTCCTAACAGTTGGGAAACAACTATACCACCAAAATTCACTTGTTCCAACACCTGGCAGTCAAATTATTTGAAGGAAACATATGGCTACAGTGCACTCTGAAGCTACGTAGTCAAAGAAAAGTTAAATATGATTGTTTATGTTTAAAGGGAGCTGAAGTTAGGTTTAAAATGAGCAGAAGTAAGGAAAATCCTAGTATATGAAACAGCAAGGAACAAATTTTGAACATAAAAGTAACTCACATATTGCAAAAGTAGTTGAATGCAAAGTTTTAGAAAGTTAGTAAGAAACTTGATACATACCCATCAAGGAAGTTAGTCCCTTGGCAATGTAACATGATAGAGTACATAATCTCATACTTCAAGAACTGGAGTTATAAGTTTGAACGACATGATTTGTATTGTAGGTAAGAAACAACTTGTTCTGTTTAGTATGTCAAATACTATGCTGAAGAGCATCTACAATACTTGTGGGATTTTCATTAACTATTTAGTTATCACGTTGAATATGCTTAGATCATGAAGTAATACTTATTTTTCACCTTCTGAAATTAGCTAATAAGTTTTCCAGAACGACATCAAAACAGATTTCATTATCCAAAATAATATGAGAATTAAGACCATAGTATTCATTTCCTATTCGGCAATAAAGCTGTGCAATTTTGACGAAATAGAGTCATTGGTGGTTCTGAGTTAACAGTAGAACAGAAAATATTTTGACAATTTTTTGGAAGATTTACCCTCTCGTAAGGGGTTGTCATGCTTGAGTGAATTTTTTTTCGAATTTGAGGAATGTCAAAGATATGTCAAATTACAAATCAAATTTCTCATCACTATATATATACACTAGCGGTCTAAAGTATTTCCGCACAAACACTTTATTCAGCCATATCTCACAAGGCGTTTATAAGGAAACTATCTGGAAACTTATGTTGTTTTTGGTCAGATTTGATAGGTAATCTACTTAGGTGTCAAATTTGATTTGACAACGCCTGGATCAATGTCACTTCACCGCTCAAGTCAAGTGGTCATATGGAATGTGTATATGTTATTGAGTGACAAGCAGGCAATTAAATGTCCTGGTCACGCTTGACTTTGCCAAGAGAATGCTTGGAAGCAAACAAAAAATGATCCTTCAACGCCCCACCAGTTTATAAAAATAGGGCTGTGATGAATGTGGAGTGTTTTGTGATGGTATATGACAGATTTAAAACCTCTTAAAATAATTGTAATAATAACAATTACATATACACATTCCATATGACCACTCGACTTGAGCGGTGAAGTGACATTAACCCAGGCGTTGTCAAATCAAGTTTGACCTAAAAATCACGTTTTTCGACCCATTTGTGTTGTTGCCCCTACCCGTACCTGAAGGGGTTGATCCCATTCGGAGTATTTTTCACAATATTTTTTGTCATTTAAACAACACTTTTGTTAATTTAAATGTTAATTTATTTAATTGTATAGTGCTGTAATCGATACACTTTGTAAATGTCGCTATATCGGAAGCATATTCTGCGACAATATGCAGTTATTTTATTGACTCGATCTTATTGACTCAAACTAAATCCATTTTCGTAGCCACACATTGTCGGAATGAAAATCGCCATTTACCGTATTTACACCTTTCCTTTTCCCCACTATTATCCCCTTTTGTTCTTCCATCCATCCTTTTCCTTGGTCAATACTCTAATTCCCGGGTCTAAATTCGCAAGGAGCGTGACATATCGCGCACGTAAAACCATGTTCAGGGGCACTGTAGGAGCGCGCTACTCAGATACGAAGGTCTGACTAATATGAATTCAATATCCCTCTTGGTTTAGAAGTTATACAAAAGTCAGAACTTTAAATGCTCAAAACTCAAAACTAGTATTTTGGCACTTGACCGCTCTTCAGTTGCGGTTGTATATTTATGGTGAATAAACAACTGTGACTACCATAAAGTTATGAAAAGATCTGTAAGTAGATTATATTGTTTGTGTTGTGCATTTTTTGCTTTAATTTTCCTTCTGTCGTTCTTCTAAACTTGTGATTTTGGGGATCAAATTTTGATATAGAACCATAAATAGTTGATAGTTATTATAAATATTTTAATACCCAAGAGATACATGAATGAGAAATTGGTTATTACTTACAACCTACTTTTGATGCTATAAAATATAGCTGTAGACAAATACACTGGATGGCAAAGATTGGTCACCATTGGTCAATATTTCTAAGGTGTTTAAATTTTACTTCTTTCAATATAATATGTATCCCTTTACATAGGAAACAAAATTTATCTTTAAATTAAGATAAACAACTATATAGGACAAAGGGCTACAGACAAGACCCGGTAAATATTGATAGAAATTATGTTATCTAAACCAATGTAGTAATAGATGAAGGATAATATCTGGAGGTACACCTTAGGGAGTTCAATCTATGTTATTATATATTACTTGCAATGTAGGGCAGGAGCAAGCCTCATTGCTGGTGAAGTGTTATCTGGTCATAGCCATGTGAAAGGTAAAATGGAAAGTATGGAAAGCTGCCACAGCATTTTGTATTGCCGGGGTGTATTTCACAAAGAGTTATGAACATTCATAAGTATTGGAAACCGTTCGGAAGTACTAGATTCAGTCACAAAGTTACAAACAATCGTAAGCTTATTTCACAAAAGACTTATGATTAAATGAATTTGTAAATATCTTCTTATGTCTAAGATCAACTTTTAATCACCGTAAGCATTGTTAATATGATTGCAACGGTTTATTTTGCGACAAAATGAATTAAATAGTATAGATGAAAGTGGCTACCCACATGCGTTGCATAAATAATATGAGAGCTCTTTAAAGATTGCTGCTCGATATAATTCAGTAATATTGCGCATGTTTTGGAAACCTACGAAAGTTTATAATTCTTAGTGAAATGCACCCAGTGCCAATAAAAGTCATGATCATTCGTATCTTTGTTCTTAGCTGATTGCTTTCATAACCTTTTGTGAAATAGAAACTTTTGACCATTCGTAACCATGATCGTTTTTAGACTTATGAATGTACTTACAAAAAGAAGTTACAATCACCTTTGTGAAATACACCCCAGGTATCAATTAACAGAGGGTACCTTTACAACCTTGCTCATTTGTGCATGTACAATTGTACATTTTAATACACTGATTACATTCAGTTGTGGCATAAAAGTTGAATATCGCATGTGCATTAATTATTTGTCTGATGGCTAGTCAATGATTTGTGGATAGTATTGTGATTGTGCACTTTTCAGAAAATCATGTCATCAAAAAGATGCGAAAAACATAACATGCATACTCAGCATACATGTGGTGTATCTTTAACCAAGGTACACTACACTAAATTCATACCATTTTAATCTTAATTTGGGTTCCTTCTGTAACATGCTATCCTTTCTATTTAATTACATAAATATATATATAAAAAAACATGTTTTTCATCAATTTATAACATCACATTTTTTTTATAAACTTAGCAAGAAATAATCGTGAAACCTTGCTACTAGGCATCCAACAACAAGAATTATCAAATTTAATAAATGATCAGTTGAGCAGTAGTGTTGGAAAAGCTAACAGCTTCCTAATCAAACATTATAGAATGTGTGAAAGCTTGGCTAGCTAAAATGAAATCTTAAAATCTAATTGCTCTACAAATGTCTCTCAAGATAATGACAATTGTTTTCTCTTTATTATCAACTGGTGCATTCAACCTCCTGAAAAGGCCTTATTGTCAAGATCTGTTCTTTGATATGCCTACACTTTTTAAGTCAATACTGATAAACCTCCACAAAATACAAAAATCCAAGAAATTGAACCCTATCTATTACATGTTGTATTTATTTGATCACCTGTGATTCGTAATCATCAGTGGCTTAACTTTGGTCCCAATTATTTCATTTTAACATTATTTAATATGATCAAAGGACAAATTACAGGTTGAATTGTCAATCTCATTTTCAAATATTAATCATTACATCAGACTCTTATCAAGTAGTATTTGCTTCAAGGTATTTTTCATTCTAATGTTACAAAGACTATTAACCTTTCCAACATGGTATCAAGTGGTATCAAGGTATGTCCATTAACAGGACATACCTTGATACCACTTTTCTGTTACAATACAAGCTATAATGATCTTTGCATGTACATTATAAAAACAGAAATCTTACCAAGTAGTGTATGCTTTAAGCTACTTTTCATTCAACTGTTACAAGGACTATTAACTTAACCCTCTTATAGGAAGGAAAATTAACAGGACATACCTTGCCAAAACCTTTCTGATACAATACAAGCTATAATGAATTTTCAATATAAGTCATAAAAACATAATCTTAACAAGTAGCATTTGCTTTAAGGTATTTTTCATTCAACCAGTACAATGACTAATAAAAGTGAGGAATACTAAAAGGGCATGGCATACCTTGCCACCACATCTCTGTTACAAAGCAACAATGAATTTTCAAGTAAGTCATAAAAACAGACATGAAAATAGATCATGGAATCAACAGAAAAGCAAAATGTAACATCTTATTATATACAACTTTGCAAAAGGTAGGTTATATTACACAAAGACAAAGAAGCATACAGCATAGATATTATCACTCCAGGTCAACATGATAGATACTGGGATGAAACTAATCACATCTCTCTGATAATTACATCCAGGGGGTGTTTGATCACTCCCATGTGGTCTGTCCTTTATGCAATATTAATGTAGTTTCATCCATATGCTGTGGAATAACATCACAGAATTAACCTTGTTTTGTGCTTCAGTGCTCAGCAAACTTGGTTAGGAGGTAAACAACTGGCTATGTCTCTATAAGCTTCTATTGGTAAAATATATGAGGTTAAGGTAGCATAGCCTCATTTTTAAAATGATGAATATAAATGAGACATATGCAAAGATTTACAAAACAGAAAAGTATTTTGCGAATGAAATATGTTGTCATGTTATTTACAATGTGTTTCTAATTTACAACATGGTGGTATTTAATTGAGTTAACCTGTTCTATTGGATATAAACTTACTTGGAAACGGCGATCTTTCATGCCTGATTGTGGGCATATCTTCAAGCCGAATGGTGATATTTCAGCTACTAGTCTGTGACCAGGTCAAGGAGCTATCATAACGTTTCGGGATCTTCTTGGTTGTTGATTTGAAAGTTCATGATAAATTATGATGTAGGCATCCCCCTCTTTTCAAGGACGGTTCTTCAAGAAGATTCCGAAACATATTTATAGCTCCTTAACCCGGTCGTGGGTCACAAACCAATCGCAGTTCTATCATCTAACAATGTTAGACTGACTTTTAAGAACCTTGTTAAGTAACCAAGTTTGTATATTAAAAATATCATTTCAATATACTTTGATGATTAGATTAAAATCACCTTTTTTACTTCTTCCACCATTTATATTCAACTAGCTGGTTTACTTGTACTGAATGGCACAATGGGAATCATCACATTTAAATAGGAGAACGCAACTAAGGACGAGAGGCCCTTTTTCATCAACTTTACAAAACTCAATATTCAGAAAAACAAAAATAAAACATAACTAACAAAACAAAAGCAGAAACAGGAGGAAGATTGATTGCTACCTCAAAATCCTGGTTGGCAAAGCTTAACTGTTTTGTACATCTTTAAACATTTACACTGATATTACAACATCATTGTTTCAATCCACTATGCATCTTGCAGTGTCATTGATATGATCCCAATGGAATAGTTTCGTTTTCATGAATATAAAGAAGTACCTGACTGACTTAATGTGCAATACCATATTGTTTTACTTTTCTATGAAATATTTGATACCGCAAGCAAAGTCATTAATAAAAGTAGAGTATAATATAACCTAGATAAGGCTGAATAAAGTAACCACAATAAGAGCTATTTCCCATATGGAATATTAACATTCACTTTTCTGGCTTACATAAAAAGGGTAGTAGAAACATCAGCTACCAGTATTCCCTTTCAGGTTTTTGAGTTTGCACCAATTCAGTCCTTTTTGACACATTTTAAATTGCTTGAAGCTAGAGGAAAACTGAAAATTGGCTAAATAAAACATTTTCAGAAACCTCTTGCACCAATTTTCCAAGCTCCTGTGCCAACAGCATGTTGAACAGTCTTAGCAGGAAAAATGTTAGCTACTAATATTAAAACACAAAGACAACAACTATAATTCCTACTAATACAATAAAAAAAAATTCACAGGTGTGTTTTATGGAATACATATAATCTCAAATACTTAGATAAAAAATGTTTAGGTAAAATCATCATTCTTGCTTAAATCCTGAGCAAGTATGTACCTTTTCAAATTTGTAACTTGTGCATTTATTTCATTTTAAATCAAAAATGAAATTAAAAGTAGACAACCTTTAAAACATTTAGGGGCATTATTATGATGAAAACTGTTTCAAATATTATAGTTGTCTTACTCAAGGATGTTAACTTTGCAAATCATATTAGCATCAGTGAGTGTATCCTTCTGCATACAATTCCTGAATGATGGTGCATTGAAGACTCATTGCCTGCTCTCAACAGCCACTGTAGACTCTTTCCACAGTCCATGATTTGTGGATAGAGTCTTGGTTTAATTCATCCATGATGCTTGCGTGAAATGCTTTGGAAATTCACAGACTGCAATTCGTCGGCCACATCACATAGCATATGCGATATTTTGAGGTTTTTGTGAAATTTGGCACATAAGGATATTTGAATGTCCTCTATATGTGACCTAAATTTCAGATTGTAAAATTGATTAATTAATTAAATATTTATTAACTAATTTTGATGCAATCCGGATTGTCGCATCTGTATTTTTAAGTATTTGCAATTTTACATAGTGACATATCCGTGTGACGTATTTGCCAAAGCGTTTCACATACAGACGTATGCGCAGGATGTATTCCCCAATTTTGCAGTGATATTAGGATTGCTTTGATTTCACATACAGGTGTATTTGCGGCAAATTGCCCCAAACTGCATGCATAATTGAACTCAATATCAGGGCTCTTCCCACAAATGGTGGATCTGTACAAAGGTCAAATTCACTTACCTTTGTATATGGCAGCTGCTGCCATCTGTGTATCCCTGTGTAGCATCTTCCTGGTCCAAGACGCATTGCTTTCTCCCATGCCCTGCAGATCTTGCATCAGTTCAAACATGGATGGATAGTTGACTGTGAAAGTATCTGTGTCCTGTAATGAGAAAGAGTGGGAAACAGATTAATCTTGTGTAAACTCACCTGCTGATGAATGGGTTCACTGAAGATTCAATCAGCAAATAAAAGTTAGGAAAACATTACTGCAATGCAGAAATCAGCTATTAATGATAATATGACCTGAGGGGAGTGGGATGGCGCAGCGGTAGTTCCCTCGCCTTCCACCAATAAGGCCCGGGTTCAATGCGCTTTATGTGCATTTGGTTTTCAGTCCATGCTCGGTTTCACAGGTTTATTTCTGGGTACTCCAGTCTTCCTCCTGCATTTAAAACTGAATTTGAAAACCATCTTGGAGCCCTGTTGAAGACAAGCTTCCTTTAGCTTACTTGGGAGCCTTGTTGAAGACAAGCTTCCTTTAGCTTACTTGGTACCAAGTACCAAGTTGGGTTTCCTTGGCAAAAGCCTAAACAAGGTGAAGTTGATGACCTCTAGCGAGTAAAAAAATACTGCTTTTGCAGGTTTTGGCATAATGCCTCAGATGAATGTAAAGCTCTGGAAAATAAGGGTAAGTGAATACATTTGAGAATTTGAGGCCAGTTACTTGCAATTTTAAGTCAATTTTGAAATAGAAATTGTAGGAATGATACAAAACATTTCCAATTGCTTAGATCTTCAAATTTAATGGCATAAACCATTTTTGTACTCTATCAAACTTATTGCATGAACTATATAAAAGTATACATTTTTAGAAGCAGATTTTTCCCTGAACATGATGATGATATCAGATTTTGACCAAAAATGTCAATTTTGACAAAAAATGCCAAAAACTGTATCTTTTGCCCCCAAAATATCTGGACAACTTAACAACTAAAACTTGCATTAGGGAAATGTTGATCTTTTTTGCTTTTGGGAATCTAGAAACAAATGTCTTTGATTTTTATCTTAGTTTTTAAAAAATTGTCAAAAATAGGTAAAGAAATGTACAGAATCCAACCGCTGCCACCACTTTTTGCCAAAATCAACATTTTTGGTCAAAAACCAATATCACCAATATGTTCAGGGTAAAAAATTACTTCTAAAAAAGTATACTTTTATGTGGTTTATGCAATTAGTTTGAGAGTTAGAGTACAAAAACTGTTTATGCTAGTTGAATGTCTACCCCAGCCTTAAGTAAATAAACATAAATTTTAGGCCAAATGAAAAAAAAATGTCAAAAAAAAAAAGCATCCCACTCACCTACTTTTTGCAGATTTTTATTTTTTTTTTATTTTAAAAACTTTTATTTTATAACTAAACCTGCTTAAAAGCATGTTCAAACTCATTTTACCATCTCGCCATTATGAAAGAAGTATTTCACAAGAGTTTTTTGATTAATGCAGTGGTCTACCTTCAAAAAACTAAAAGTAAGATTTCATTTCATACACAGATTACTCCAAAACTGATTCTGAACACAAAGATTCAGCTCCTCACCCTACTGTGTTCGATACTGAGACAATTGTCAATTGACAATTTTAGTTGGCCCTTCAATATCAACTTTAAAGAAAACATTACAATCAGTTGCATGGCATTCAGATCTCTACAAGGATAACAGATGTTGACAGCTAGATAAGACCAGTTACTTAATATCAATTGGATTTTTGTTTTGTTTTATGAAATCTTGGGAATGGTGTCAAACGTGTCCATTGCCCTATGAATGGTAGATTTTGGATCTTTAATCCCAGGATAACATTCTTAGTTGTGTGGGCACCAGATCTCCAGAAAGATAATAAATGATGACAGTTATATAAGGCCAATTACTTAATATTGTTTGATTGTTTTTTTTCAAATCTTTGAAATTGTGCCAAAGATGTTTACTGCCCTGTTGAAGCAAATTTTTAAAGATTTATTCCCAGGATAGCATTGTAATCAGTTTATGGTCAGTAGATCTCTAGAAAGATAAGGAATAGAGACAGTTGTAAGCACTGAGAATACTCGTTATATAAGGCCAATTACTTAATACCATCTTGTCTATGGCATAGTTTTAACTTCCATTTAAATATCTGTGTATTGGGAGAGGATATTTCAACTGTATTTGTTTTTATATTAAATTTTACATTGTAACATGGTAAAGTACTTATAATAATTTTAATTACTCTTGCATTTCATACGTATAATTG
>JXSR01S016069.1:155714-169937 GCA_000969725.1 Ophiothrix spiculata
TGAGCATTTTATAATGCAAATGACAGCTTTAGTCCAGCATCCAAACATTATTTTAAAAACTGGATTTTCTTCAATGTCAATGTCATTCATGGTTGAAGTAACTAAAAATCAATAAAAAAAGGACATTGGCCCAGATGAACCAACTCTATATACACACACACTTTCGATTGGGGCAGTAAACCAGAATGAATTACATAATGAAGGTATCAATTGATGTGTAATGAAGGAAAGAGAGATTGAAGATTTACTGGTCAAATAAACAATCCTGACTTAACCTTTCAGATCTAAGTCATGCATTATGCTGCAATTTCTCTGGGGAGGTACTCATATACTGGTGGACAGATGTCCCATTTTCAATGATACAATAAGGCATTGAAGCACAATTAGGCCACAACTTTGTGCGGCCGGCTGCAACCCGGCCACAGCCTTATTTTTCAAAAATGGCAACCGTAGGCTTGATTGATCACCTCTATATTATTGTATAATATTCATTACATGTTTTGAAATTATTTAGAGGTGCATAATTTAGCCTACGGTTGCCATCTTGGAAAATCAAGGCACACAAAGTTGTGGTTTAATTGTACTCCAGTGCCTAAGTCACTATAAATATTCTGAAACTATATTTATATCTAAATTCAATACAAACTCGTAAAGGTGTCATATTACCCTCTTTTCACTACAAATAATATTAGGCCAAATTGGCCTACTTGTGAAACATAAGCAACTTGTTTGCAATGAAATTCGTGATTTAAAACATATGACAAGGTTCGAGATTTGACCCCGATTTTACTGCCAAAAATGGCAAAAAATAAAAATTCTTTAAATAAAGAATGACACATGTTTCTAGGCTAAAATTTTGTGTAGAATTCAAATATGAAGTAAAAAATGCTTAATCTTGAACTTGAAATTTCCTCCATTGACTAATACAGGGCCGAGATGGTCAGCAATGGGGTAAAAACGGGCAAATCCAATTGTTAAAAAAATTTGCATTTTTTTATTAAACATCCTAAGCAAAAATAAGTATAATAGCATCATGGGCAATAGTCCTGAGCATATTCCTTTTGAATTGTATGTCCATAGGGCTTAAAATAAAAAAATGCAAATTTTTTTAACAAACGGCCATAATTTTTTCGCACTTTGAAAAATTAAAGGGTAGGGGTAACATATATGAAATTTTCTTCATCTTTAAAGGAGTGAATGTGTTTAAAAAGGGTATAAACTTAAAGACAGTTAATTTACACACAAAATGAGGGGTAAATGAAGTCTGTAGAACCTTCCTATAAGATTTTATGATGATTTTTTGTTTGATTTTCTGGAAAAACACCATATTTTCGGACTACTTTTGTCACGCGAAACATTGATTTTGAGTGTACATTACAAGCAAACGATGCAAACAATTTGATTTAAAATGGTTGTATTTGAAGTATTTTAGTATGAATTATGCAAAATATGATATAAAAGATTGATACCACCATGTGTTTTAGGTGTACAGGGCAAAATGTTATGGTTGGTAAAATATTTTGTCACCGAAAAGTGCCTATTTTTGACCAAAAATGGACGAAAACCATAAATTTCCAAAAAAACTATAAAGGATAGGGGATTTTTGGTTGCATAATCAGAAACTATGGATATTTTTACCTTAGAAATGATATATTTACATACTTTTTACTAATTTTTTCACCCCTAAATAATTTTGTCACACTTTTGGCAGTCAAATCGGGGTCTAATCTCGAACCTTGTCATATAATGCCGCTGCTACCCACCTGGAACAGAATACCAAAAGTAACATTTCAAAAAATATTATTGATATATTTGAGGGTATATTTAAGTCAATGCTCATAAAGTGCACCATATCATAAGTTATGTTATGTTTCTGAGAAACAACAGTATTTTTGATTATAAGCAAAGGATGAGAATATATTAATTAAATCATTGAAGATTGACAGCAAAATTTAGACTATATATTTAATAAATGTATATTTTAAAATATGCACATTGCGAAAAAAGAAAAAACTATAAATCTTCCTTTTCAGACTACATTGTGTATATGGATACTCCTCGAACAATGCTAAGTGTAACCCTCAGCCTTGCTCCTATTACACTAGCTCTGTTAAGTTAACCATTGGACCATTATGGCGTGCAATTAAATATCAATAAATCTTGGACAGGCCATAAATAATAAACTTGATCATTAAATCCCTTGGATTGAAAACTTGTGCAATGCAAAGCATAAATCATTACAAGCTCTAATAAACCAAGTTCTTGGCTGTAAACAAAGTCAAAAACATCTTAGCAAAATGCCAATGGCCTTGAGTTTTTGTAAGGCTTTTATCATTTTTTATTCTAACTACAAACCATTTTATGAAGTTTAAATCATTAGCTGTAGATTTGAATTTTCTCTCAAAGACTGAGTTTACATCAAAAATTAAAATAATTTTTTCAAATAAATAGTATTTTTAAATCATTGTTTCAGCATTCAGTATTCAGACTATTATTATTAATTTGACTGTCATGAAAAACAGCATTGTAACCTCAATATTATTAGAGTGTGTTCAGAGTCCAGCTATTTCATCACTGCAATATTGCACTACGTCTACCGATATGCAGTCTTCAAAAGTTAAAGCACACTATGTGTAGTGTGTGTAAAAACTGCGTATTGGCAGACGTCGTGCGATGAAATCGCTGTGAAATCATCGGACTCTGAATGCAACATAAGGAGTTAGGATAATGCATACATTTTTTGATGGGTGTTTTTTCTAAAGCATAAAAACAAATAAACAAACAAACAAAACACCCAGAATGATTTTTGGGCCAAATGTAAATATAAATAAATGTCGATGACCCATACAAAACCGAATCCTGGCACTGTATTTCATCATTGCAATATTACAGTTCTACAAATGTTAATCAAATCTGTCTTATCTATTGGAGCATCTACATATTTCAAACTCTATAAAACTACAATGGTGCTACATGATAATCACAGAACTCAGTAATACTGTTTACATTGTGGGTCATATATATCTGAAAGAAGTTGTATTTGAATTGATGACACACCAATATTATTGGTAAATCAGCTACTCTTGATTTACATATAATTAATATCAGATGCAAAAATATTACAGTCTTCTTAGTCATTTGTGACCATCCATCCAAAACCAGCTGTAAATACCAACCTCTTGTTATTTTCACTTTTTAAAATATTTGTAAAGACCATGCTTTAAGGATTAAAATGACACCTTAATGAACAGGGCCGTACGAAGGTATGTAAGCCAAGGGGGGCAAACTCATTTACCGTCCCGAAATTCATGTTTCGTCCCGATTTTTAACCGTCAATTTGTTTGTATTGCTATTTTCAGCCAAAAATCGATATAAAACCTTCATATTTGTGCTAAAATTGGCCTATTTTGACTAAACATTTGCGGGACAGTAATATCGGGACGGTAGAAGTAGTAAACTATCGTCCCGATATTTTAATTTTTGTCCCGCCAGCGTCCCGATTTTTCGAGCCAGGGGGGGCGAGTCCTGCCCCCCTGCTTCGTACGGCACTGTTAATGAACGTCCTACGATTTCCATAAGACACATTATGGTCTGTCAAAGGTTGTCAAGGAGTAAAATGTATAACTGGGATAAACGCGTTCAAAGATCAGTAAACTCTACATTTTCTGTTGATTGTCTAAAAAATATGCAGATTTATTTCACATTTCTTGAAATTGAAATCTTGAAATCATTTTCTTGAAATGAAACTTTGCTGGTATTTTGTAGTAAGAATTATGGCATTTACGGCCCATACAGGCTTGACAGCCACATTTGGTCGCTTCAAACTTTTATTTAAAAGACACAGATTAATGTTAGTAAATTATTCTAGTATAAAAAGATAAGCTGGATCTCCATTTCTAATAAAAATTATAAATAAATGTTGTAAATAACAAACTGCTCATGCCTTGTATGCATTTTTTGTATGGTTTACTGCCGAATCCCTCCTAGTGTGCATGCTTTATGAAACAACAATAAACTACATTCTTTAAGGAGGTACGTAGGTAATTCGTGTATATACACTCCTACAAAAACGCTTAAAGTTTTAGTTAACATGGAAAAATACAGATTTTCAATTTTTTTCAAATTTTCTCATCGTTGCCATGGTAACAGATGTTGTGGTGTGTGGTGCGGATTAAACTTGAAACCGGGGCAATCATAACTTCAAATAGGAATGTTTGGTAGAGCTGGTTTGGGGCTCAAATTGAAGCTCTTGAACCAGTCTGCGCATTGAACCTCAAAAACTGGCTTTTAAACATGGTTGACTATGTTTTTTTTGATAATGAATATTAATGAGATGTTTTGACTGTCAAAAGTTATGTTTTAAGATTCTTAAAGGTTGTTAACACACTGACCCATATCCAGATGTTTATATTTTTTAGGTTTAATGCACAGATCTTTTCATAAATTTAATTTAAGACCAAAACCAACCCTGTAGGACACTCCTAACTGGAGTTATGTTTGCCCCTAGCGAGAAAAGTCGCTAAAATGCATTATTGTAGAAAATGTCTTTTAAAGTCCAGAAACATCTGATATACATATTTTGTCGACAATATGCAAATAATTTCACATTATTTATATGAATTATAAAAGTAGTATATTTATTACATTTAATAACAGTTCACACTCCTGTTTAATGTAAGCATTTTGCATGATATGATTTTTTAAATATCATTTCCTTAAAAATCACTGGATGTAAAACAATAAAAAACAAAAGAAATTACTTGCTTGTAATCCTTTTGTTTCTTATTGTTTTAAAACAGTTTTTTTTTGTCTTTATATATCTATTCCCTGTGGATCATAACTTTGGAATCCAATGTCCAACTTACATGGAGTAAAAAGTGCTGGAAAGGGTTTTAAAAGTTCTTTCTGTTCATTGGGACTCTTAAAAGTGATGTTTTTAACCTGAATTAACTACGTATCTCCTTAAAGCAAATCTGACTATGCAGGAAAACAACAATTGACTTCCTTGCTTGAGGCATGGGGCAAATTGATATGGCTTCATTTCCTTTAATCATACGAGAACACAATAAAAGCTTGATACAAATCTAACCAATTACACTTGATTGCATATTTAATAAAAAAAGATAATAATAGGTAAACATATTTAGAAACAAAATATGTTGAAAATTCAATTTCGTTAATGATTTTTGTTTTCTGCTGTGATTTGAAGGGGAATGAGCAATAAATGTATTGAAGTTTAATTCAAAGAGACAACAATAAATAAACTGCATTCACCAACCTTGCCTAGAGCTTACTTCATCACCTTCACCCCTTGTTTAGGCTTTCGCCAAGGAAACCCAACTTGGCATTTGATACCAAGTAAGCTAAAGGAAGCTTCAACAGGGCTCCAAGATGTTTTTTAAATTCAGTTTTGAATGCAGGAGGAAGACCGGAGTACCCGGAGAAAAAATTGCGGAAGCGAGCAAGGACTGAAAACTAAATGCACATAAGCATTGGGCACGGGACTCAAACCCGGGACCTTGTTGGTGCAAGGCAAGGGAACTACCGCTGCACCAACCCGTGATTTGAAAAAAAAAAGAAGAAACAAATTATAATCCAAGATAATAGGTTGTAATTATCATCAAGAACCCTCTCAAACAGTACTGCTCTCAAATGCTAAATAATGATAGGCTAGTGATAAGTTTGACAACATGGTAAGCACTTACTATACCAGTGTTCCCTCCAAGGTCTTTAAGCTTTTGCCAAATTGAGCAAATTTTACAAAATTGAGTAGAGGTGCTTGCACAAAATTTCAATCAAATAGCTCAATGCACATCATTACCACATTTTTACAAAATGAGAAGTAAATCATGAATGAAGATTTGGAATAAAGGACTTCAAAGTGGAAAAATGCTGGCAATGTCAAATTTTTTTTCATGTGAAACCATCCATGCATAATATTTGACCTATATCAAAAGTTTGAAAAGCAAATAAGGTAGGGAAGGGAAACAATCACATTAGGCTAGTTCAAATGCATTGTAAATGCATAACAATGCATTTTGTAATCGTTTGTAAAAAAAAAGAGCAAAATGCCTAGACTTGCTTGCTTTTGTCAAAGACAATAGCCCATCCCTCACTTTGATTGACATGTATCTTTTGTGTGGTAAAATTAATTTGATATTTCAATTACAACTTGTAAACTATTTGAAATGCATTTTTATCTGTTAACCCTAACAGTACCCACAGTTTTTAGCATTTTCACAGGGAAGGGGTAAAATAAACTAAGTACAAGCATGTTATAGAGTGGGCGACCTATGGTTTCAGAAACGAGAGTGTGGGCTTCGTGGTACGAGGGGAACTCAGGCAGGCTAGGCATTCCGTGTTTAGATATACACCGGGGTGATTGCGTAATGATTGATCTTGACGTATTTGGACTTTGTATGGTTTTGTATGATTTTACACTGTTAGGGTTAATGAGATAAATTACAAAGCATTTAAACAGATGTATTGTATTACTACACTCTACATTATATGCAAAACATGAAACTACACTTATGGCCAATTACCACTACCAGGTTATTGCATAGATGTGATGGATTCTGATCTCTAAATAAAAAATGGAAAAAATAATGTATGACATTATATATCATTTGAAAGTTGAAAATATTTAGATCAAATAGAGTAAAATCAATGTTGAAATTTGCAACCTTCTTCTCATTTCATGGGAGTACGTCTCATAAGTCTGAAAGAATAAAACAACATCTGGCTACCACATATTTCAATAAAGATATTTTCATTAAATCTATAACTAATACATAATGGTTTGGGCATAAAGAATTTACATTGTTTTATTTGATATTAAATATTCAATAACAACATATGCATCTGCAAATATAGCCAAGATGTTTGATGAACATTAATGATCATCACGTGGCAGAAAGTATAAGGCAACATACTGACATTTAAAATTTAATAAAAATTAATAAGATCGAAAGTTCTTATGTAGGTTTTTAGAAGATCTGTTCCCAACAAAGGAGAGGAATCACAAATTTCAAATAAGAGTTTATTTCATGTTTAAATTCACAGCCTATAAATGATATATCATGTGTTATAATCTATATAATTGACCTTGTTTAAAACGTGATAAACTGAAAAGGGTCAAACTGTATTCACATCTCAGACATGCAATGCGGAGAACAAATACGGACACTTTTGCAAATACAAATTACAAGTTACAGAAATCATGTATGAACTGAACAATTTAGCATCTGCACATATCTTATATTATCCATCATCTTCTTGTTTAGGCTTTTGCCAAGGAATCCCAACTTGGTACTTGGTACCAAGTAAGCTAAGGGCAGTATATCTTCAACAAGGCTCCAAAATGATTTAAGATTCAGTTTTTGAATGCAGAAGGAAGACCGGAGTACCCGAAGAAAAACCTGCAGAAGCGAGCATGGACTGAAAAACAAATGCACATAAATCGTCGGGCGCAGGAATCAAACCCGGGACCTCATTTGTGCGAGGCTAGGGAACTACCGCTGTGCCAACCTGCTTCCCCTAAGGGCTTGTGAGAGTTAAGACAACTATGCATAAAATGAAATCATGATAAACCAATACAGGAATGCTGCTTAAAAGCAGCCAGACAGCAGACAGAAGACAAATAGATGGAAAGTGGCCAGCATAACCTACAATGTGGACAAAATACCCAGACATGGAAATTTAGATTACAGCTTTGTATACATTTCAAAAAGCCCGTAAGCAATAACATGAACCTGTTTGAAAATGTGGATGAAATCACATTGGCAAGAAACATAATATGCAATCTGGGAATGAAATGGCCCAGATTTGAAGTTGACACTGATTGAGGGAAGTCCCATTCCCCACTGAGGGGCATACAATATAAATATGGATGAAAATATCAATAAAATATTTGAGCTAAAGGAAATGGCATTTCAAACAGGAATGTAGATTTCTTAACTATTCTTAACCATCATACTATTAAAGGGTGGGTTGATGCAAGGAGACGGAGGCAGGCGGGCAGGCACTAATTTATCTATAAAATCTTACTCATTTGCATTACATAATATACACCAGCATTTACTAAGAGAAATCATAATTGTTGCCAATTTCATGCAGATATAAGTTTCTTTAATTAAAGGGTACAATCCTACATATATGTTGACCAGACAACATTTTAGTTATCTGGCTTTAGTTTATTCCGGTTCAACTGACCAGAACCGCCCAGAACCAGCGGGCAACCACCGGTTGAGTTTTGAAGCGGCCCCTTAGAAACCTCAATAATGTGAAAAAAATATCTGAAAAGGGTCAAACTGTATTCGCACCTCAGACGTACAAATATGGAAACTTTTGCAAATACAGATTATAAGTTACAGTTATCATGTATGAACTGAAAAATTTAGCATCTGCACATATCTTATATTATCCAGCATCAAAAAAATGATCTTCTTGTTTAGGCTTTCCCCAAGGAAGCCGACTTGGTACTTGTTACCAAGTTGTTACCAAGAAAGTTAAAGGCAGCATATTTTCAACAGGGCTCCAAAATGTTTTTAAATACAGGAGGAAGACTGCATACCCGGAGAAAAACCTGCAGAAATGAGCATGGACTGAAAACCAAATGCACATAAAGCATCCGGCGCTGGAATCAAACTCGGGACCTCATTAGTGTAAGGCTTGAGAACTACCGCTGCGCCAACCTGCTTCCCCTAAGGTCTTGTGACAGTTAGGACAACTATGCATAAAATGAAATCAAGATAAATCAATACAGGAATGCTACTTAAGCAGCCAGACAGCAGACAGAAGACAAATAGATCGATGGAAAGTGGCCAGCATAATCTACAATGTGGACAAAATACCCAGACATGGAAATGTAGATTACAGCTTTGTATACATTTCAAAAAGCCCTTAAGCAATAACATGAATCTGTTTGAAAATGTGGATGAAATCACATCGGCAAGAAACATAATATGCAATCCGGGAATGAAATGGCCCAGATTTGAAGTTGACACTGATTGAAGGAAGTTCCATTCCCCACTGAGGGGCATACAATATAAATATTGATTTAGGTATTCAAACATGCTACAGAGTTGTTCATCGCTAATCAACAACGATGCATCCATGCGTCTGCGTATTTTTTATCGCGCGAGGGTGGCTTTAGCCACCCGAGTGTGATAAAAATATGCCGACGCATCGGATGCAGAGTTGTTGATTAGCGATGAACAACTCTGTAGCATGTTACTAGATTTAACTATGTAGCATGTTTGAATACCTTTCAACATCGAAAATCTTCCTGAAAACATATGAATTAAATTCTAAACGTTTTCAATTTAACAGACACTCATCTCTATAAAATTACTTTGAAAGAATCTGAAACAAAATGCTAGTTTTAAAATGATTGTTACTTTGTCGTTTTTAACTATTCCCAAACGCAAGTCCTTGCACGTACTCAAGTTCCCGATGCGCGATGAACAGTCGGCCGATTTATGTGGACTGCGTAAACGCACTGCTGTGTACGCTGTGCCGTGCATGACGCGCTTATTTGAATATCAACTGTGGATTCATCACTAATCAACAACGGCGCGCTCCCGCATAAGAAGATGCAGTGTTGAAAAAAGTATCAATAAAATATTTGCAAATGTCAAATTTAAACCAATCAATAATAATTTGAGGTACATTTAATGTTCTCTTTAAGCAAGGTCCTATTTCTCGTCAATTTGATTTTATGTAAGAAGACACTTTCAAAGTACGCTTTGCATATAATTCCAAAATCTATAAACCTACAATTAACTAAAACTTAAGACCTTTTGATCTAGAGTTATGACCTTTTGTCATTTTTTATTTTATCTAATTGACAACTTTGGTGTAAGACCACATGTTAAAAGCATGCTTTGCAAGTAGTACAAAATGTATACACCTACCCTTAATCTATATGACATACCCACAACTTAAGTGTACTAAAAAGTCAAACCAAACTGTCATGGTTGTCAACACTTTAATCTTTTTAAGTCTGTGGAGATTACATTGGATTTGTCAACAATGGAAACCTAGTTGAGTTGAAACTGCTCCTATGGGCAAAGTATCAGTTCAAGATATCAGCCAGAAGCAAATGATTAAGTTTGGTTTGGGGTGGACTTAAATAATTGATTGTTGATTAATGCCATTGTAACAACAGATGGCTTTTTATTGGCATTTGTCAAAGGTTATTGTCAAAGGATACATTTTTAAAATTAAAGGCACATTTTAGTATTTTGGACAATATTGAGAGGACACAGCATACAACAATAAATGTAGTTGGTGTTAATATTAGCAAGTTGCTGGACCAAGAAAAATCAAACCAATCGTTTGAGACTACAGTGCACATAACAAATATTCTTATGCTATAAAACCCAACTAGAGTATTAGAGCTTCTATACTTATTTTGTGTTGTTGAACCTGTGAGGTGTTGAAGAAAAAACACTTCTATGCAAAAACTGGTTCTATTATTACATTAAAAACAGTCAACACAAGTATGTGTTGTCATTTATTGAGATACTGATGTCGACAAGTGGTGTGCCTATTATTCTATATCCATCACTGTTTTTCTTTCCCATATCAATGGCTGTTATATTGTTCTTCACCAATAGATCTAGTGTTTACCTTTCCACAAACAAGACGATGAGAGTTGTGTTTAAACACTGATATACGGTAGATTTGATCCAGAAATGAATAGCTCTTTCATGGAAGGAGAGGATTCACTTCCTTTGGTTTCCATGATGGAGCGTTTGAAATATGTCAACTCCGATGTGAAATGAAAGCAGATCAAAGAATGAAGAAAGCTTCTCAAGGTATTGATATGTAAATTAAATGTCAATGGTTTTTGGAATGCTGGTTGAATTTGTTTTACATTGTTTAACTATAAACTAAAGGAGTGATGTTTCAATGATACTTTAAATGTTTTTCTAGTGGTAATAGCACATATTTTACGGAGAATAGTGACAAACTATTAATGCAGCTGGCCAATGAAGATTTTAGCATGCATTTTATCATCTGTTTAGTGAATCGGACTGCTAGTGTTGTAGTAAAAATTATACTTGAAAGCAAAGTATAATGTGTGCTGTATGAGAATTGAGGAGTATCATTTCAAACAATGTGTTTCTTTCGAGAACACAGAGCACAATTTTGAACACACGTTATAATAATATAACAGAATGGACCATTGACTTTTACAAGATTTTTGTTTTGTTTAATAATTTGGATCTCTGAATCAAAAGTTATTGCACATTTTGTAGAGACCCGGAAAATCTTGATGGTCTGATTTGTTAATCTGTTAAGATTCACCATTGGAGACATTATGGAGCACATGTTGAATGGAAATTGCTAAAAACATCACATGATTAGGAGAAGCATCCCTTGAACTCATTTCATGACATACGGATCCAATTTAATGAGGATCTGCTGATATTAAGCAGGTTGCTGCGTCTGGTTGATTCAACCTGGTGTGTCCCCTTGACAGGCAAGATGAATCACTAACTTTTTTGAATTCTTGAACTTCTTTGTCTTCAGTTTTTTTCATAATTTTTGTTTAAGACATGTGAATAACAGTTTGGTTGACATCTTTCATTATGATACATTTGTTATGACTCTTTTGGTAGAAATTGTATCCTAAAAGTAACAGATTCAAAGAATATGAGAGTATCATGAAGATCCAAACTTTATTTTGAAACTTTGACCTGTTTCAGTTAAAGATGAACTTAAAATTTCACTTTATATTAGGTGCAGGTTAGGTAAAATTTGTTTGGATTGATTGTGCTCTAGTTGTTTGCAGAATACCATCATATTCTCCTCATTTCAAGTTTTGCATTTCTTTAGCTGGAAGTCTAATCTTGTAAATCAGACCAAAGTAGATTTAAAGGGCTTTCTTAAAGTCTTCATATCTTTAGACCGGAGCGGTATAATTAAACAGGACAAAAAGCATGTTATAGAGTAATTACTCCACTTTTGAAAAACATATATACTATGAATTTATCTGTTGGCAACTATTTTCAATATTTTTTATTTGCTCGTTGCATTAGTATTGGGACAAGCTGTATATACATACAAAGGTAAATGTCCAAAATATAACTTTGACCCATTGCAGTCATGCAATGCATGGTAAGAACCGAGGTTACATGACTAAATGATGGCATTGTAAACAGGCACACAGGTAATAGTGTGTTGTCCCTTGTCTGGATGAGGTTTGGTTTGAGGGGGAGCAGGTTGGTGCACTGATGAGGTCCCAGGTTCAAGTCCCGCGCCTGGCGCTTTATGTGCATTTGGTTTTCAGTCCATGCTCACTTCCGCAGGTTTTTCTCCAGGTGCTCCGGGCTTTCCCCTGCATTCAAAACTGCATTTCAAAAACATCTTGGAGCCCTGTTAAAGATAAGCTTATTTCAGCTTACTTGGTACCAAGTACCAAGTTGGGTTTAAGCCTAAACAAGGTAAATGTGATAGGATTGCAATGTAAAATGCCTGCTTGATGACATGCTGTAACAATCTAGAATCAGAGTACAGGATAACTGTTTCCTGATAGTTGAACATTCAATATCAATTGGGCTTAAAAAAGAGAAATCACTTTTGTGTTCTGTAAGTTGATGTTGAACTGTAATTTGGTTGCTATGCATGCTGGCCAATGCATCTTTGAAAATATGCCGAAATAGAAAAGATAGCAAGAAAAAGAGAAAGATAGCCACTCCCAAAACAATTGTACAATTTACTCTTGGGACAAGCTGTATAAACATACAAAGGTAAATGTCCAAAATATAACTTTGAACCATTGCAGTCATGCAATGCACGGTGAGAACCGAGGTTACATGACTAAATGATGGCATTGTATACAGGCACACAGGTAATAGTGTGTTGTCCCTTGTCTGGATGGATGAGGTTTGGTTTGAGGACTGCAATGTAAGGCCTAGTATCCATTGGCTGTTCGCATATTCAGTATTCCCTTGTCTCGTTTACTATTGTTTATAATTGTGCGGCGCAACACAGGCAATAAACTTCGTTCTGCTTAGTGATCATACTAGTGGCCTATGTACGGCAGATGATTCTTACGACCTGGCAGCACCAACAATCAACATGTTCATACTTGGTGAGCACCAGGTAATAGGAGTATCTGCCGTACACAGGCCACTGATATGATCACCAAGCAGAACGAAGTTTATTGTCTGTGTTGCGCCGCACAATTATAGACAATAGTAAACGAGACAAGGGAATACTGAATATGCAAACAGCCAATGGATACTAGGCCTAAAATGCCTGATTGATGACCTGCTGTAATAATCTAGAATCAGAGTTCAGGATAATTGTTTCCTGATAGTTGAACATTCAATTTCAATTGGGCTTAAAAAAGAGAAATCACTTGTATGTTCTGTAAGTTGATGTGGAATTGTAATTTGGGTGTGCCGAGATATAGAGAGATGCAGTTACATCATTCCAAACAATGCGAAATGCATGAATGGTTGCCTTTTCTTGGTTTGTTGACCATATATATCATCTTAATAAATAGTTCAATTAAATACTTCAGTTATACCTTGAACTAAAACATAAGGAATACAAATGCTGCCAACCGGGACTCTGTCATGTCTGGAGTTGGAAAAGATTTTGTTGACCATGGAAGAATCCCAAACACCCTCTGTGCGGCAGCACACGGCATCACACTGCCCAAACACCCTCTGTGCGGCATCACACTCCCAAAGCCAGTTAACATACTTGAGTTCATTCTCCAGGAAGATATCATTAGTAGATGAAATAGACTTGGCTTGTAAGTTTTAAAAGCCAGATCACATGCTGTTCATTTTGTAGAGGTAAATGACGGTCAAAGTAGAAATCATAAATTCTGATGAAATCTTGTGAATACAAGGTGAAATATCATGTAAATCAACAATTTTGTTGAGAGACTTATTTTTAAATTTTATTTCAATAGGGATAATTCTCAACAGACCTATAAAAGCAATATCTTTCCATTTATTTTGAGTTTATCATTCAGCTTATAGCACCTTGAATGTAAGAAATCCTTGGTTTCTGAAAAGTATTAAATTATTTTTACCCAGACAGTTTGCAGTAAGAAATGATGTTTGAAAATTAAGATATCTCCAAAAATGATTAACAAATTAATTTTTTTCTAATTTGTAATCTTTATATATTTAATGAAATATGTTGAAATCAAACTAGTTACAATTTAACTTGAATGTCAACTGAATTTTTCTC
>JXSR01S016069.1:202373-228849 GCA_000969725.1 Ophiothrix spiculata
GAAAGTGAAAAAATACATGTTCATGTGAGTGATTTGCAAATTGTCCAATTATTAGATCTACACTCCCGGTCAAAAGTATTTGCGCACAAAACCTTTAACCAGCCATATCTTGAGAACTGTTCATCAGATTTATATTTTATATATAGATCTAAACAACTCAACAGGAACTGCATTCACCGCGTTTGAAAATATGGCATGCTAAATATACTGTATCCTTTCTTCTGCACCCAGTTTGTATAATTTTTTTAAAGAAAACAATATTTCTTACATAATTTTAAATGGGAAAAAAAGCAGACCATGAAATTGAGTGTGTCAAAATTACAGGAAATCAACCAAAATTGAGAGCTCTTTGTCAGAACAGGAATTTTTTACAGGAACAAGAATATTTTTCTTAATTAATATCTCATTATCTATCTATTTTTGTTGTGGATATTACTTTAACCTATTTGGTTTTGCCAAATATCAAAAAAATCATTTGTTGTACTAAATATTGGAAATGTTCAATTACCTACTATGAAGAATCCAACAAATGCACAGTAAATTTAGAGACAAATTTCACAGTTCCATTTTTTACAATCATTATGAAGCAACACAAAACATGTGTAGAACATTCACAACCATTTTCATTTCATTTTCAATAGCTCATATTTCTCAAACTAGTTCATCCAACTCTATTGCATTAAATCACCTACAAGTGTTAGAAACTTGGATTGACGTTGAGTGATACCCTGGATGAAAACGTCTTCATCATCTTTCAAAAAATAAATAAATGATTAAATTTTGTGATTAATATTGTTAACAAGGGAATATAACCAGAAAGATAAAATTTCAAAAGTAGGACGAATCATGTTGAGGTTATATGAATGCTTGTGTAGCATGGTACACAAATACAGATATGACAGATCATTTTTTTCTCTTTTCCTAGCTTTATTTGAAAAGGATAACACACAGGTGTATAAAACTAGACAGAGAACAAAACTGTCAATCTTGTTGAACAAGATTTGCTTGGACTTGTTTTACAAAATAAAGTTGTTTTAGAATGTAAAATGGTATAAGTTTGTCCAAATTGGAATACAAAATTGTTTTATGAATTATAGATTATTAATATTTTTGATCAGGACTCAAAATAAAACTTGTAGTTGATTATGTCACATGCATTGACTGTAGCACACAAAAATGAATTTGATATTTTATAATCTGTCCATCTGTTATGTCCATACCATTCTCCAAGAGGAAGATTATTTCAATGATCAATGATGATGTGCAGGGACTGAAATATAACTTGGAAAATCATACTTTGAATTCAATACCTGTCAGGTTTAAGGCCTGAAATTAAATATATTGCATTTCCATGCAACTATTAGGCCTAAATGCACTTTATTGTAAATTCTTGGAAAAATGGTATAGTTATGAATGTTTATGTACGTAAGGTTTATATGATATTGGAACTTTAAATGTAAAGGTAAAAATAAACTTTATGTCGCGATAGGCCTACATGTTTTAATTTGATTTATTATGTACCTCCTTGATAATATGTAAATTATCCTGTAAAATATGCCTAAACCTACAGCAAACATAAAAAGTTTTTTTAAGTGGCCAACATGATACCTTCTTCAGATGATTACCCTTACTTTAAATATAGTCAATAACATAGCTAATGACATTGATTTCCACATGAACCCAAAACAATTAATAAAGAAAGTTCAAACAGTTTAATAAATTGATTTTGGATGTTCAAGACTAGACACATTGTGACACATTTATTCTTTAGAAAAAGTATTTAATCTACCCTACCAACAATAATAATAATTAGCAAATTGACAGTAACTTATCAAAAAGCATCACCCCTTTCACACACAATTGGCTGTGTCCAAAACTATAAGGGGACGCACATATTCAGGCGAAAAAAGTATAGTTAACCCAGCATTAGCAAATTCTTTTTTCTTTAAAGAAAAAAGGAAAAGTAGTTTGTTCTCTAAGGATAATCCTGGGCATATAAAATTCCTGCAAGGCTTATTGTTTACAAGATAAAAAGTTGATCAGATCAAGTAAGTTAAATTAATGTTACATAGAAAATGATATAGTGTATTCGTTTTGATACTTGCGGGCTATTTATACAACTCAAAGAGATATAAAACATTAATGGAAAAATAAAAAAATACAGCTGCAATTATTTTCCATACCAGTGCTATCAGTTTAAAGGTAATACTAAAACTGCTATAGAACACTATGCTCTACTTCTGCAATCCTCGCAAAAAGTCTTGGAACACCAGTGTTTATTTTAAGCGTAAGTGTACCCCCGCTCCCCCGTTCAATGTTGCGGCATTGGAAATCCAAGTGATTTCGGTGTTGCAACATTGAATGATGGAGAAGGGGGTATTGAAAAGTAGCCTAATGTCAACAGCTATTCAATGGACTTATTGATTTAGTTTTGCAGTTGTGTGCACTAAAGTGTTCCAACAACTTTTTGTTGTGTGCACTAAAGTGTTCCAACAACTTTTTGCGAAGATTGTAGCTTAGGCCAAGAAAACAAAATTGTTTGTTTGCCCTATCATGAAAAAAATCAGTAGGGTCGGTAGGTCGATTTTTTTTTGTTTTTGTTTTTATAATGTATAAAACGGAGTTGTAAGTCCCATATTTCAAATAAACAAATGCATAGTAACACAGTCAAAGAACAAGACATGGAAACTGAGTTTACATGCACCGATACACATTCTAATGCCTTGTTATTATGAAGATCAAACAATGTCAAATACGTGCCACTTAAATCAATGGATGATACCAAACTCCACACGATTTTGTTGCCTTCATGGGCTGACATACAAATAGCGTACGTCGCCATATTGGAAACCAGGCTGCCAATTTTAACTGACTACAGCTTGTCACCAATTTTTACCAAGAGCAACCACTAAATAACTTCCCCATTGAGTGTTGAGCGCACACCACTAAATAACATCCCCATTGAGTGTTGTGCGGCCCAAACCGGATCTTTTCCGTGTTTGTACAATCAATCCACGATATACAACGATTTTTAAAACATTTTTGCAGGTAAAATTGTATTAGATAAGTATAATTTCCTTGTAATATATTTTTTTCTGCAAAAATACACATTTTTTTAAATATTTATGAATGAAAAAAAAAAGCGACTCACGACTTTCATGATTTTTCGGTTGGTCGTAATAGGGCAAACAAGCAATTTTTTTTCTTGGCCTTACTGCAAAACAGCAACATTGTCACAATTGTTAGTTTGTCCATAGTTTTAATATCATCCCCCAATGATATCAAATACATTTTCACACATTGATTCCAAGAACATTTTCTCATTTCTAAATCCAAGAGGTTTCAATTTGTAAACTATCAAGAATAATCTCTCATAACAGGTGAAATTAAACCCAAAATAAATTGTTTCAATTTTGACAGATGCTTCTTGAACTCATGGTAGTCAAGTAGCTGTCAGAATTGGTTAGTCTTATACAAACAATGTAAAAATAATATTATTGTTCAGCAGTGTGAGGATTGACCAGCTTAACAAAACATCATATGTAATTGCCTTAAGAAGACTGATCTCATGTGGCTTTTTATCATTTGTGACCCGTCATATCGAAAGATACCTTAAGGGTCCCAAAATGAACATTGAATTTTTGGGCTCATCTGAAAGATTATATTTTAAGCTTTAAAATAACACCTTGCTTTTGGTTAATAAATGTTTGATTGCAAAGTTTTGTAAAAGGCATCAGCCCAATTCAGAAAACTAGAGTTCTGAGAAAAATCTAGTTTATCAAGTTTCTGTACTGGTAAAACTTGAATGTAGAAAGGATTTTTATCTTGGTTTTTAAAACATTTGTCTTATGTTTTGGAAGTTGGAACCTGATTAATATGACAGAATACACTTCAAAGGTAATGTTTCTGATGAAATTAGAAATTCAACCTTGGATGTGATTTTTGACTACGCTCAGCTTCATTGACCCGTCTCTCGTAATCTCCTATTCCAACCTTAAGGTACCTATCGATATGATGGGTCACATTCATCATTGGTTACTTTACCCTACTCTCACTTGAGCTCTCAGTTCAATCAATCAAGTTTTATTTTGAAAAGACCGACCTACGCTGACGTCACTTGACCACAAAATGGCAGATATCGTCTTGACTAACAAAATGGCGGACTTCATCTTCCAAAAGTTTTCCGTTAAAAATCTTGAAAAATTGATCATCTTGGCACATCATTTGAGATTTTCCAGTAAAAAAAAATGTATTCTTTTACCTTTCTGATATACTGGTTTAAAAATATAAAAAGTTTTCACTCTAGAAAATCACAATTTATCTGATTGAACGCAACACATGAAAAGAGGAAAGTTTGATTTGTTTACGTTCGTCACGACTGGAGTACAATACTATGATCATTATTGCTACGAACAATGACCCGATCCAGGAAGTTCAGTCTGAGTAAGAGATAAAACATCCGGGTGTGTAGGTAGCTCTATTAGTTTCCTTCAGCTCACTAACCCCTTGTTTCTAATGTCCATCTATGTGAATGTCATTGGGTTGATTACAAAAAAGAAAAAAAACCAATACAAATTTTTGCAGCTAGTTACAATAAAACCAAAAGCTGCATTGACAAAGTGCGTATGACGAATTTTGGGCAAAATGAGTTAAAACTTATTTTCATGTTCTATGAACAAAGATCTTCATTTCCTGATATTTTGAGGTCAAATATGTAACTAATTGATCCTTAATGAAACTAATGAATGGGGTCGTATCACAAAAAAAAAAACCCGCTACTTCGGTAGTTTTATATAGACGTATGATGATACGTCATTATGTTTATTGACGTTAGCAGAAAGCTGCTAATACAAATCTATACAAAATATCTCTGGAACGGCGTATCATGATACGTCAGTATGTCTATTCACATGCGGCAAACGCATTCAAGGGTGACGTAAGTGTCATATCTGAGGTTTCATATTCGCTTTCAATATATACATGCTGTCGTATCAGGTGACGTATCTCAAATTTCTGTACACAAAAGATAGGAAGTTTGATTTTGGGAAAAATAGACATATTGTTTGTGACTCAATTGTTGAGTTTATACTCAATTTGTCCTTATCATAAACATGAAACTTCAATTTATCATTTGATGTAAGAATCATAGTCACATTCTGGTTTTTTTCCTGCAATGATTGATTAAACATTGCAAAATTGCGAATATCTCAGAAGTGCATTTTTGCCGATACGCCAGTATTTCTATTCAACGACGAATTAAGGGTAAGAAATCAATCAAGGTACACTTAGTCTTTAACAATACATAGCAAGGATCAGTGTTCCGGCAAAGGTCGTATGTTTCAAAAAGGGGTTCTCCAAACAAAATTGTTAATTTGTTACCAACTGAGGAATATACCTTTAATCTAAACTGATTCTCATTCCAAAAAAAATTAAAATATATATTTCAGTTTTAAAACTTGCAAGGCCACAACAGTTAAGCACATAAAGCAACATTCAAAGTAATGTATCCAGGATCAAACCCTATTCACAAACAGAGTTTGATGACATACGCCTTCAAACTCATAATAATGTTAGCCCTCTCTGGATGTATAGCACCTCATGTGTCATCTATCACAGCATAAACTATATAAGAGGTAGGTATAAAAGTAACATACCTTGCATATTGATTGCATTTCGATCACAGAAAGCATCAAAATTGTAACAGTCAAGTACCATGTTCATTATTATTGCATGTTCATGTGGTGTAATGACTTTCAAGTGTCAAAACTTGGGTTACCGTAACAAAAGCAACATCATTTGTATTCATAGAGACATTCTTTCTGTTATATCAACAATCATTAACACAATGCAGACACATTATACTTTTTAAAATAAAACTGGAGCAGATGAAAATTGTAAATTCTTTAGTTGACACCTCATTCATATTCTTGTAAATCAAGCCCTATTCATATAATCTACATAAATAAATAAAGATAAGATGTTACAGATGGGGTAATTCACCTTCTTTGGGAGATGTCTTAATCTTGTATTTCAGTCATTTAATACAAGACAGAGAGGAGGATACAAGAGAACAAAACATTTTCATGACAGTTGACATAAGGGTGAAAATGATTTTCATAATTCCTACAAATGAAAGACCTCTTCTACGCAAGGCAAGAGCTTAATGCCATGGAGCAAACTAAAGACAAATGACTCAATATAATTGCCAAATAGGTCGAAATGATGCAACTTAAATCTTAGTATTTAAACAACATAAAACAAATCCAACTAGCACCCCATAGACCACTGATAAGGTAAAGGTAAAGGTAAAGTCGAAACCAAAGCTTGTTTGCTAACGGCTGTGGTGCCCATTTCCTTAGCGTTTGGGCCAGACTCCACTTCTGTGTATATATGTCTGTGGGGCGTACGCCACTCCTCCTGCACAAACGAGTCTGATTTACCTTCCCAGTACCTTTTACATACTGGTACCCATTTCTGTCACCTGGGTGGGGAGGAACAATGTGGACAAAGAATCTTACTCAAGGACCCAACACTGCAACGTCCGGGCCGGGGCTTGAACCCACAACCTCTTGATTATGAATCCAATGCTCTAACCACTGCGCCACAGTGCTCCACTGATACGATTTGTATATAGGATAAATGGTTAAGCAGTTTATTCATTCTTTGATCTGTTTACTCACTTTACATGAGAGTTGACATACTTGAAACACTCCACATGAAACCAAAGGAAGTGAATACTCTCCTTCCATGAAACAACTATTCATTTCTGGATCAAATCTACCGTATACCAGTGTTTAAAGATGACTCTCATCGTCTTGTTTATGGAAAAGTAAACACTAGATCTATTGGTGCAGAACAACATAACAGCCATTGATATGGGAAAGCAAAACAGTGTTTTATATATAGAACATTAAGTACACTACTTGTTGACATCAGCAACTATATATCCATAATTTTGGCAGCTTTTAATATAATAAAAGAATCATTTTTCACATTTAAGTATTTTTCTTCTAAAAAAAGTTCAACAGCACAAATACCAGCTGTAACAATATATTTGTCTTTTACAGTAACATATTAGTTGTAGTGCATGCTCCAGTATTAAGCACTGTGGATTGTTGAGTTTACTTTGAATTCAACAATAGCTTATATTTACAATTTCTTTATTTGTAGTTTCTTTTATATTTTTTCTTAGTGGTAGTTTACATATTGTTAAAATACTTACAATAATAATTTTTAAAAATGGGCAAAATATCAATCTCAAGATTTCATGACATCATTACCATCTTTTGACGTCATCACCAAAAGCAATATCACAACACAAGACCAGCTGATGACAGACATAGCACATCCGAAAATACTCCTAAGGTACATAAATTTCTTGAACATTAAAAAAAATAACAAAGCTCAAACTATATCCTTTGATGCTGACTTTTGCTGAAACAAATAACTTACAAAATGTAATTTTGGTTGACAATCCCGAATAAAGTGTTCACATTGACTGCAATTATGACAACAAAATGGGTCTACTATCAATTACTTTTTAACTCATCCCAAACCAAACTTTGCAGCATTTAATTCAGGCTGATATCTATAGCTAATACATTGCCTTCAGCTAGCATGTTCAGCTCATCTAGGTCACTAGTGTTGACAAATCCCCACAGATTTATTAAGATTAAGATGGTGACAATCATGACAGTTTGGCTTGACTCTCTAGTACACTTAACTTGTGGGTATGTCACAAGGATTAAGGGTAGATATGTGAGATATATTTTGTGGTAAGCAGTATGAAGGATCATGATTTTGAAATGATACAGCAAAATCAGAAAATTCAACTTTATTTGACAAGTTATTATTTAATCAGCACTTTCAAGAAATTCAAGGTTACAACAGGGCTACAGTACCTTATCCAATTTACAATATCAAGTGTCAAACCAATATTTTTATCATGAGCATTAATTCTGAAAAGCTGGTGTCTATTGTATAAAAAAGGCTGTAACAACTGAAGGTATTTACTAATTTTTATGCATTTTGGTGGCCATTTTGAAAAAGGTCGAATATACCCCACTTATTTGCTATCACATATTTTCTTACTCCAGGGGTCAATACCTTGCTAAAAAGCAGTGTGTGCATTATTCCCTAACTTGGTACAGATCAACCCTCCCCTAACTCAAAGACTTATTTGATGCATTTATTTGAATTGTTAAACTAGTAAAGCTAAAAAGAAACCACTTCCATGTTAAAAGTGTTTCTAATATGCATCATTATTTTTTGAGTTACTGATTTCAATACATACATACATACATACATATCAAGTATTTATATAAGCGCTGCTACATAAAGATCGTAGCGCTGAAATTGACAAAGCAAAAACTATTTACTAAGAGCAAGAAACAAAATTACATGGAAAATAAATGAGTTTTCAGACATTTCTTAAAAACAGCTAGAGTAGGTGACTCTCTGATGAAAACAGGAACCTGATTCCAAAGGACAGGAGCAGAGTAGAAAAATGTCCTGCGTTCAGCTGACTGAAGCAATTTGGATGTTGAATGCACAGTCAGACGTGTTGAATCAGATGCTGAGCGAAGACTACTTCTGGCAGGCTGGTGCAAGAATATGGATGATGAGAGATAATCAGGAACCATTTGATGGAGACACTTGTAGACTAGCATAAGGATTTTGAATTTGATCCTATTTTCAACCAATGTAGTTCCTTCAAACATGGGGTTGCATGATCTTGCTTACGAACTTGGCATACCATCTTCGCAGCCCAGTTCTGAATACGCTGAAGTGCTGAATATCGGTCTTGTTTGCACTGAGAAGAAGCCCATCACCATAATCTAATTTGGAAAGGATGAGTGCACGGATAATAAGATGACAAGTTTCCTTGTCCAGAAACCTGCGTAGTCTGGAAATATTGCGAAGATGGTATGTCAGGTTGCAACACAGGTTTTTCACAAGAGGTGACAAAGACATTTTGGGATCAAAAATGACTCCTAAATTACGAATGTCAACAGGTAGAGTACATACTATTCTATAACCACTGTTTGTTCTCCCATATTGATGACTGTTGTTCTGCTCCAACAGAACTTGTGTTTACTTTCTGAAACAAATTATAGCATTTATACTTTTAAGAACATTTATATAAGTATATTTTATCATCCTTCATGACTTCCTGTTTTGTTTGGAGAATGTTCAATCTGGTATAAACAGAAAACAAATCAATTTAGAAAAATGCTTCATCATTAAATTGATTTGTATGTATTATGTCAAATAAGAGGCAAAAGACATGTCAAATTATAAGACAAATTACATCTGATGTTTTGTTAGCTAGACATTAGCTAAGGGAGGTCAATCCTCACAATACAAGACCTATAATAATATTTTTACATTGCTTGTATAAGACTAACCAATTCTGACATCTAAGTTGGCTTATATGAGATAACATAGAATCTAGATAATTTAAACTATTCATTCTCGGTTACATTTCACTGGTAATGGGAGATTAAAATTGATAGTTTACAAATATGTTGAAACCTCTTAGAAATTAAATTCTGCTTTAAAATGAAAAGTGGTAATTGATAAAAGATTTTTTTATTATAAGTTGTTTGATGTAACCACAAATTACTGAATAAACTCAAAATTGTGAAAAAACAGTCTTTTCAGAATTTATTATGATTACAATAAACTGTAAGAAAAATCTCCAACCCTAAGCAAATGACTCTGACTTTGTAAAATTATTTATCTAAATAATCAGAAATAGATTTTTCATTTTGTGATCACTAAAAGTTGATGGAATATTGCTGTTAAGTTGTGTGACAGAATTAAAATAAAATCTACTCTGGCAGCCTAAGTATTACCTTTTAAGCTGATAATAGTGGTTAGGAAAACAATTGCAGCCGTGTTTCCTGTAATTTTTCACCAACATTTTACCTCTCTTTGAGCTAAATGCGGCATAGACAAATAAAATACACTGTATTTTGGATAATTTTCTTTATAACATTCATTTTACTAACATGTAAACTTGTCATCTTTTTTCCCAAAGAGCTGGCTTTGCAAATAAGCCTTGTGGGAACTTTCCTTGTCAAAGAAAAAGGAATTACCTTTTCCAAAACTTTTAGCAAAAACAAATATCAAATTCTGGATTTCTTCCAAAAATTTAAATTTGATAGGTCATGCATTACTTGATTAATTACCACTGTGGCTCCCTATGAATATTTTTTAATTACATACCACCACATTTATCATATGATAGTATCAAATATAACATGTTTGTTATGACGTGTCTTGTGTAACCAATAGCAACATGGGATTAACACTAACATGATATGACAAATCATAAAAGTTATTAGAAAATTTTATCTTACTATTGGATGCTATGTTTAACCCCTAAGGACTAGGTTTAGAATATGTCGAAAATATAGTAAAGACATTTTATACTAATATTTTTGTTAAATTTATATTTAATATCAGTCTTTAAATCCCTTAGTTCTGCTTTTACAGCTGGTAGGAGTGTGTTTTGATTGCTTTTTTAAAAGTAAAGGGTACATCAAAATCAGTGAAGAATGATACGTATAAAACCCCATACTGGTACTCATGATGGGAGATTTTGTCTTTAACAAATGCAAACCATGTTTTCCAAACACTTCCACTAAAACCAACTAACTTCAGAAGTTCACCTACGTATACCAAGAATAAATAAAAAAGGGTTTTTTTATTCAAAAACTAAATGTAAAAACATCTTGGACCCCAGCTGAAAATAAGCTTCCTTTAGCTTACTTGGTACCAGGTACCAAGTTGGGTTTCCTTGGCTAAATTAGCCTTAAACAAGATGATTTTTTAATTACAGTAAAATGATCTACCATATCCAACCAATTAATTGACTGTTGGTTTTCTGAATGTGAATCACCTTCGCCATTGAATAATTTCATACTGATGTGCCAAAACATGTTGAAATACTTAGATTATTAAGTTAGTTTGATACAGTATGGCACGAGGGACTTCTGCTAGCAGCCTGGAATACGGGTATAAGAGGCCGAATCTGGAGATTAATAGATGCTCTGTATGATAATGTAAAAGCCCAAGTTAAGTTTGGTGGAGTAGAAACTGATTTCTTTGATGTTTCAGACGGGGTCAAACAAGGATGTGTTTTATCACCAGTCTTATTTTGTACTTTTATTCATGAACTAACAAAAACCTTAAAATCACATGATGTTGGTGTCCGAATTCACAATGTCCGTGTTGGTAGCCTATTTTGGGCTGATGATGTGGTTTTAATAGCCAATAATGAACATGAACTTCAAAAAATGCTGCAAATAGCGACTCAATTTAGTAACGATTGGAGATTGTCTTTCAATCACGGTAAATCAAATGTTCTTATTGTAGGTCAACGCACAAATCAAACAAAGCGTTGGAAATTGGGTAATGAATATATTGGTGAAGTTGATTCTTACAAATATCTTGGTGTTCATATTTCACGAACTCTAACTGATCATTATCACATCCAAGATGTTATTAAGAAAGGTAACAGACTGATTGCATATATTAAATCTTTGATTGGTAATTTTGATGATTTTAATAGAGTTTATTATGGGGATATTCTTTGGAGAACCATTGCTCTACCATCTATCAATTATGCTAGCTCAGTCTGGATACCAAGTAGTCAGGTTGATAATAATAAGTTCGAATCCCTACAGCTCCAAATGGCGCGTTTTATCTGAAAAGCTCCACGCAATACACCACGTGCAGCCCTTTACGGTGACTTAGGCTGGAGCTCATTATCAACCACTCAAAATTCCTTTCGCTTAAAATATCTTGCGCGTATTATTGATATGGATTCTTACAGATGGCCAAAATTGCTCCTCAATACTTTGCTTAGCATGGACACTGATTTTTCTAAAATGCGCTTTAAATTCCTCCATCATGCTAGCGATGTTTTAAATAAATGTAATTTTAATGATGTACTTTTATGTGCTAAGTTTGGAAAAGCACCAGAAGATCCAGACTGGGCAAATTCCATCAAGAGTTTGCTAAAGTCAATTTTTAATAACGAGTGGCTATTTGAAGCTCACTCCAAGTCATCACTCGCAGAATATATTAAAATCAAGGATTGTCCTAGCTTGGAAGAGTACCTCTTGGATAAAACAGACTTTTACGGGGCTAGCCTAAAGTTCAAACTGAGATCCAATACACTCCCACTTGATTACAAATTAAGCAAATGGACATCTGAAATTAATGGTGTTTGTACTTTATGTAATGTCGGTATTGAAGATCCGAAGCACTTCCTTTTTGTCTGTAGGTCATTCAACAAAATCAGGATTGATGAATATAAGAAACTTGAGTGCAATCTAATTAATGCAGGTTCTGAAGATATGTGGGAACTATTTATTTATAATGATCTTGATGTAAAGTACAGTCTCACCATTGGCTCAAACATGCCATTTACCAGGCAAGATACTTCGCATATTTTTGATAAATTCTGTAAATCATATATCAAACGTGCGTGGAAATTAAGATCAGACCTAAAAGCTGGTTCCACTAGGCCAGAACCATAACGGTTTCCTCTGCCTTCATAATTGTAAGGCCCATGATACCATTTGTACATTCAGTGTTCAATATACCCGTTGCTGCATGAGTAGATGAAACCTGTACAGTCTTTTACTTTGTATTTTATATTTATGTATAACTATGTGTATTTAAATGTAGTCATTTGTAAAAATTATTTTTCTTTTGTCTTGAACGCACCGCAAATTTGTGTGTGCCATCGTTGTAAAGATGTATGTTCAAATAAATAAATAAATAAATAAATATTACCATTGATGAGAAGTTAATGGGTACTTTAGCTAAGGCAATGTGACCAGCTGACACAGCTTTTATGGGAGGAAGAATACTTAACAAATGGATACTGATCCAAATTTTGAATATTGTATAATTTAAAATCATTTACAGCAAAAGCAGGGGCGTCAGAACCATGTAGGTCATGTGGGATTTGGCCGCACCACTTTTCAACCCTAAGAAAATAAGCTATCCAGGTTAGAGAATTTGTATTCATACTATAAGAAAGTCAGGCTGTTTGAGAATTTATCAAGAAAGACAGTGTGACCAAATTTGGTTAGCCCTGAGCAAAAATATGTTGAAAACATGAATGCCTTAACTGCATGGTCAAGTATTAACCCTTATCTTTGGTAATATTATTTAGGCAAAAAACTTCACCATTATATGTTTTAATGACAGAAAATATAGGGCTTACTGATGGACCATAACTAAACTTTATAAACCAGCGCCCAAATTCTTTAAAAGTTGCTAACTCTAGGTGGCAACTAACCTATTGTATACCTGTCAAGTCAAAATTTGACAGGTATACAATAGGTTAGCAACCAACTAGAGTTAGCTGTGTTTGATGAATATGGGTCCTGGGCTCATATTCATGAATCACCACTAACTCTAGTTGGCTGCTAACCTATTTGACAGGTAGACAAAGAGATAGCAGCCAACTAGAGTTAGCAGATTTTCATGAATATCTATCAAGATTATGGTTCTTCATACCGCAGTTGTATCAGCCTGTGTAAGAGTTGCGAACATCTGTCGTTACACCGTTATCGCGACGCATAGAATGTTCGTAGAAGACATTGTGTGTCGATGACATTTTTTAGAATTTTTCCTCCTACTTACAACTTCACTCCATGTCTCTGTAGATTTTGTTAGGTCTTTGACCACATCTAAGTATGCAAGATCAAGGTATTTGTACTGGGTTCGGACAGGTGTAGTCTGTCAGAAAATTGAGATGAGTCTATCGATCTGTTTCTATAGACCATGTTCTCACTGGCGTCTATGAAGTTAACATCAAGACGGTGAGCAAGATCTTTCAGTCTTCCATTCGGTTTTTGAATATCTGCATAGGTTGCATCAATGCGTGGGCAGACAGCTGAAAGGAACACATTAGACAATGGAACCTCAATGAGTAGGAATGTGATGTTTGCTTCCATTGACTCCACAATTTCATCTAAAGGTGTTCCATGGGCAATATCATTGGTACCTGCGCAGGGTGTATTATTATGTTTTTGAAATTTTTCAAATCGGTTTTGCAATAAGTTCCCAAAATATGTCAATCATTTTTGCACCACTTATTGGTTTTTCTTCTGCATTGACGAAGATATCATTTTTCAAGTCCTTCAAAATAGAGTCACCAATGAGAAAGGTACGTTATGGTTCGCTGGTTTTTGGTATTGATTTATCTGAATCAGGGTTTTCGGTATTTGGTTTTATTCGAGACTTTTGATCAATGCTGTTAGTTTGTTGACATAATAACTTGAGTTTATGAATTTCACTTTTCAGTACGTCGTTCTCAAGTTTCATGGATTCCTGTTCTTTAAGAACAGATTGGTGAGAAATGTTGATCTCATTATTTTCCTTTTTAAGTGTTTCTTGCATTTGAAACATTTCTTGTTTCTTGCTTAAGGCAAGCACTCTATGGGTAAGTGACGACACTAGGGCTCGTAAGTTTTTCACCAATTCAGGAAGATTTTTGTAATTTGGACATACTGTACATTTACAAAGGGGGTTATCTTGTAAACCGATACAATCTGATTCAAGATGAACAGTCACATATGTTGTTTAAAAATGAAAGTGATGATAAAATTAGTTTTAGAAAATAGCAAAGAAACTTAATTATCACAAAACATTTTTATCCTAAAATATTTCCACATAAAAAGGATGTTCAAGTTTGCAATACATTTGTTGCTATTTTAATAGACATACATTCACTAAGTTCCTCTGTGGAATGAATTAGACTTCTCTCTAAATGAATCTATAGTTACAAAAAGACTGGTCAGTGTCTTCCAAGCATGTCTACAGCATTAGGACGGCGCCTCTGGCCATAAGACTGTCTTTCCGCTTGACTTTCTTTGCAAATCAATGAAATGTCCAGAAGTCACTTAGCAGGCCTGTGTGTAGTTGCTTAAAGTGTGGTAAATAACAAAATAGTTATTTGAATTATTAGAATAGATATACACACGGCCAAAATGGAGGAAATAGTTAAGGGCCGCAGGAAAAGTATTGTGAAGGAATGTGAATGCACAGATGGGTATTTGCTTTATCATACTTAGGATGTGCATTTTTAAGTGATTTAAGAAAACTTGCAATTGAAAATCCTCTGAATTGCTATCTGCAGAATATATTTAAACATTTTGAATACTTGAAATATGATTTAAGGTGTCTGGTCCACGCGCCGTCCACGCGTACCAGTACGCGCAAGTTTCCGAGTTGGTAAGTGACGCAATACACATGCGCATTTACTCTGAGTAGTGTTTTAATATTTTTCTGGAAAATTGGTTCGGTGACCCCCAATTTTTATTTTTTTATTTGATAGAGCATACATGTGCGCAACTTTTGTGAAAAAGTTAACAAAAATGCTTGGGCAGATTTTTTGAATCAACACTAAATAATGTCACTTTTTCCACATTTCCCATAGACCCCTGTACTAATTTTTCCTCCAAAAATGGTTTAAACCGATTCTCATGTAAAAACGGTTCTACATCGATAAAATATCGTTCTTGCAGATTTTTATTAGAAATCTTTGGGCAGATCTATCATGGACCAGACACCTTTAAAATTATATTACAGGTATTCAAAATGGTTTAATGTCTGATAATACAATCAAACATCATTTTTATTTTCCATCCCAAGGCCTTTGTAGCAAGAATTAAAACAATTGATAAGCAAAGCTAATTTGAATTTGCTTTAATCGCAATTTGCTTTAATTGCAGCCAATGTAGTAATAGGAAATTCATGCTGTGGTATGACTTCATTAACTGGATGTAGTGACGTGACTACCATTTTGATGGATTTCTCCTCTGAGACTTCAACAACAACCACAGAAAGCTATACCGGTTATTTAGTTTAGGAGATAATGAAATCTCCATAGGTGTCAGTCTCATGTCTTGCTAATAATTTAATAATTTCAAAGTTTTTGCTATAAGTGAGTAGAAGAATATCTCAGCTTTATTGCATGAAAATTTGAAGACAATTTAAGACTTTTTGCAGGAGCTATGGTCATTTAATTGATGGTCTATGCAATTACAGTTTTTAACAAATAACACATATGCACACACACCAACTGTTGTCTACCAATGCTATTTTCAGTCACATGGTGTCTAAAAAGGATGGTTAAAGATACCTTATAACTTCAATATTGACAACCATTAAGTGGTTTTATTTCATAGTATAGCCAAGGGTCTCTTCTATTTATTCATAGCAAAATAATCACAATCAACTAAGATGTTAAATGTATTTATGACGTCATAAAGTAGGACTAATCTGAAAATTGTGATTTTTGAGGAATAAATGTCAAAAATCAAAATTTGGTTTATAATTTCTAAATATCAGAATTTCATGAATGTTTTTGGTTATAAATAATTAAAATAACACTCTTAACATTTCTTGTAAGTTTCAGCACCAGAGCATTTTTCATATTGTTCGACATGGCAAATAAAAAATATGCCTGGTAACAACCTTAAAATTGACCCTCACACCTGAACTTTGATAGCTTATCCTTTCCCTCCAATTTTTTTAATCACAATGACTGAAATGGATTATTTTATAGTTGCTAAAATGCCAAGGATCAGTTACATTTTTATGCAGCAGAAATACAATCCATAGGTAGGATGGTATCCTTAAAGAGGGTTAAAAACAATATTTTTCCTTTAAGAGCATGTAATAACTGAGTGCAACACGCCATTGCTAAGAAATAAAATCATTAGAAAAGTTAAAACTACCCAAAAATTGAATATATAAATATTGTTTACAAAATTTATTCACATCATTATGAAAAAAAATATGAAAAGTTAACAACATCTGGGTATAAAGAATTTAGATACACCTTGTATTTGGTAAAACTTTTGTTCATCAATTTTGTTTTGTAGTATTGCCCCTACCAGTTGCTTAGGTGTCCTATTACTACCTCCTTAAATGTATATAATTGCCTTAGTATAGGCTGCAGGAAACTATACTTGTTGTTGCAAGCTCATCTGTCATTTGTTCAATTTTTGATAAGATAGTTTACTATTTTGTGAATTATTCATAGATTAATAATCCTCTTTGTTACTTTTTCTTTTGCATATTGCTGCTTTACCTGTCATCCTACGCTTGGTCTTTGAATAATTCTGATGTATGCACACCATTTACAGGTAAGGTTTGGAATATTTATGACTATTGGTGTAATTAAGGTGACAAGATAGTTTGAATATATTTAGAATTTTGGATATTCATTCTCTTCTGTATCACATAAATTTTGAATCCATTTCGATTTTTTAATATTTATATAACACACAATTTATTTGTTTGAGGTGTTTATATTTGTTAATTTATTTTTTATTAAAATGCCCTAGAAAATGTTACATTCTACCAACTTGACCTGCGGGTCACGATTGGAATTTAAAATAAAAACGTTTGTTATATTTTTAACGTGCACAGTAAACCAATTATCTTCAAAATTTGACAATCTTGGAGCAAAATTTAGCAAATAAATGATTAAATCTATCAAAATATGCAACTTATTAATTAGATATAGAGATGATTTTTACGCATCATGGTTTTACTCTTGTCAAAATGATGTTTAACCATAGGTTACTGCAAATATCATTCAGTTTTGAACTATATAATATGTGACCTGTAATATCGAAAGGTACCTTAAGGTCGGCATAGTAAATTACGAGATATGGCCATTGTAGATGAGCATAGTGAAAAATGACGTCCAAGGTCAATTTTCTAATTTCATCAGAAACATTACCTTTGAAGTGTATTCTATCATATTAATCAGGTTCTAACATCCATAACATAAGACAAATGTTTTATAAATCCAGATAAAAATCCTTTCTTTTAAGTTTTACCAGTACAGAAACTTTAAACTCAATTTTCTCAGAACTATAGTTTTCTGAATCAGCCCAATACCTTTACCACTTTGGATGTAACTTTGCAATCAAATATCCAGTAACCAAAAGCAAGGTGTCATTTTAAAGCTTAAAATATAATCTTTCAGATGAGACCCAAAAATCAATTTTCATTTTGGGACCCTTGAGGTACCTTTCGTTATGACGGGTCGCATATGTCAATCTGATTTTGCATCATTCCATAGGAGAGACTTGAAATATATTAAGCACGTAGGGCATCATGACAACTATTACTGGTGTATAGGGGCATTTTGTTATATCTTTTAATTAATTGAAGAGTTGAGCACAAATATCTATTTTGATGAAAAGTGCTTTCTGATAGAGTTTTCATATAAAATGACTTGTGCGATGTGGCAGCATACTAATACTATTACCAAAATAGAATACTTTGCTATTACTAATACAATGTTGTAATTCTGTTATTCTGATCACATTATTTGAAAATAAAAACAAGGCACCATCAGGAGACATTAATGAGAAAAGAATATATAAATTAAAAAAAGTTAGTAAAAGTAACAAGTAGCAGGACATGAGACAAACGCCTATGGAGATTTCATCTTAGCCAAATAAGTGATATAGCTATCTGTGCGTGTTTTTTTTTTAATATTTTTGAAGAACAGTTAATCAAAATGGTAGTCACGTCACTACATCTATTTAATGAAGTCATTGTACATCATCATGAATTTCCTATTACTACATTGGCTGCAATTAAAGCAAACTCATGGAAATTAAATTTTTTTTTTAACATTACACAAATTTATCGCTCACCTGGAACGTTTTCGCTAGCTCAACTAGCGTAATCAGCAGTTGAGTTTTCAGACTGGAAACACTGCTGTATGACGTCATAGATATTTAATGATGTAAAAGGTTATGTTCTGCCCCCTTGGGATGAAGCATATTGTCCCAAATGGGATCCAGATCCAGTTCTTTGTCCCGATTCAGTTTAGGGTTCTTAGTTCTAATGTAAAGGATTAAAGGAAATGTAAGGAGTAAAGGTTATAAAATTGACTTTGACAACATAAAAGTATTGTATATGGACTCGAGGACTTTTCTAGGAGGATCCTGGAGGCCATACACATACACATAGATACCTCACTTTATGATAGCTATAGAGCGCAAGGATAATTCTTTTTGCTTGATACCTCTTCGTATCATCTGCTTGCAGGTAATTTTTCGACTGATTTTGCCTTGTTTTTTTTAGAGCTATTTTTAAAAAATACGTCGAAGTAGAAATTCCGGCCAATCGTGCACGCTTCACAGCAGCTTTTAAGCATGAAAGAGTTGACTACTCATCAGTTGTAGTATGGAATAATTATGTGTAAGATTTATTTTCCCCTGTGATTAACTTAAAGCATTAATTAGACCACAAAGTCAATATATGAATACCATTTATAAATGGTCATGTAATATATATGAGAGTCTATGACTGGGACGTGCAACTTATGCCAGTAAAACAGGAATGCTACGCTAGCTTCATTGTGGTACCCTTTGCCTACCGAAATAAGCAATTACAAAATGTGATCTCCCAGCCAGATGTAATAAACATCAATGACATCCTCATCGCCTGGTTGGAATCAATTGGATCAATATAGCGCCAACAATTCAATAACATAACCATGTTCTGTTAAACATTTAAGCCCATGATTCAATTACAGATGTCCCAATTGAATGTTATTTACATCGAGAGTTGATTAAACTGACCAAGATTCATAGCAGGATTTCATAACTTGCTCCATGTGTACTGATACTGCTGTAATTTGCTGTCTAATATAGATAGCTATATATATCAGTTGTGATATAGGCATTTTGGAAAGGTCATGGATATCATTTCTCATACCAAAAAACATAAAGTCTTCTTTCTAATTTTTGAACTAGAGCAGGGGTTCTCAATTAATTTTCTGTAAGGGCCAATTTGTTGTGAGATGAATGCAGATGCGCCAAATAAAGAATAATGTGCACCGTGCAAAATATATGACCTTTAACACCAATACTTTCAAAAAGGGTGAAAATAAGTGTGACAGTTCAACAAAGAACTCAAAAAATTGGTGTAGAGACAAACTATAGGGGTCCCCTTGTCCCTCTCACATTGACTATCGCCACCTTTGCTGAATTATCCTAATTTGTTTAAAGGTTTTGGTGACCATTTTGTTGTCACTGTCATGGCTGCAGGCCACTGCTAAGGGTGCTGCATGTGGGATTTGGCTTGCGAACTGATATTTGAGGACTGAAGTAGATTTTAGAGATTCTTAATGGGATGGTTAGTTCATTGTAGCTTATTAGTTATTTTCAGTGTTTTTCTACAACATATGTCTTTGTTTTATTTATGTAAAGCACCTTGAGGGCAATTTTTAGTATTATAATTATTATCATTATATATATTTTTTTCTGAGCTTAAACCACCATTCTTTGTAGCATGTAGAACTCAACTTTTAATATTTTGAATTAAAACTTCTGTAAAGTTATCAACCAAAATTTAATGATATACAAAATAATAATAACCATCTCATTTACCTGGAGAAGAAATCATACAGCAGCATTAAGGTCTCTCAACATTTGTATTGTTAAGGATTATTGGTATAAGATTGGTATTATTATTATTATTGGTATAATTGAAATTTCAAATTTTTAAAAATTCAGCAATATTATAATTACTCAATGACAGTAATGTGTTTAAGAAACATTCAATATTACTTTCATTCACAAACAATAATTCTGAATCCCTTTTCAACCAATTAATGCTATTGCTCAGCATCTAAAAGGGTTCATGTATAATCTTGTAAGAACTTCACCTTACATTTACAAACAACTGAGTATGTTTAGAAATGGTTATATGAAGATGTCAAAATTGCTTATAAATAGCCTTGGATCTAGCAAAGCTTTTAACTCAAGTTCACCAATTAAGTACAGTCTTGTCTTTTTTTTTAGCTTAATGAAAACTATCCATAATTGTGTGCTGGTACTATTAAATGAAATATCAGGACCTTCTCATCATGCCTTGCTTCCAATGGGATTTTTGTACAGGTTGTCATGAATGGTGATAGTGATGAAACATGGCACAATTAGCAGACCTCATCACAATTTTGCATTTCAGACTTGTTTTACTACTAACACCATTCATTACAACTTTTACAAAATATCACGTTGAAAGCAAGGTATGATGGGAAGGCCCTGATATCTTTTTTTGTACTATTAGCTCAATTCAAACACTCAGGAAATCATCCTGGCGTAATAAATTCTAATAATTATACGTTGTTATAATGTTTTATTCTTGATACAAATTTAGCTGCTTCTACATTTAGGACATGTTGTCAAGCTTGATAAATTAAAACAAAAAGTTTGGCATGTTTTTGTATTCAGACATGAGCTGGTAAATTATGTTGTCTAAATGTAATATTAGAAAACTCTGTTTAAATGTAATTTTTCAAGCGTTTTAAAGCAATTAGGATGACGTAGGTGGTTAACAACTTCACTCAGCAATCCAAACATTGTTGTAAAAACAATGTTTAACTGTAAATGTCAAGATTACTTGCTGGTGGCTAAATGCGACATCTTTAGTCAGAAATCACTATTTACGTAAATCTGTTTCTGCATTTAATTTTTAATTTGATCACAAATGGCTATTGTTTTTAAGTAAGCTTCTGATATTACTACATGGAACTGAACCAGTAAGTTGTTTGAACCATAGTCGACCTCCAAACAAAATTTCCCTACCAAACATTTGGTCATGACGTCACCAAATATTTGCCATTGAATTTAAAGTATGAACGGGTAACAAACATTTGGTCCAGTGTATGGCAATTCAATAACATGTGCAATCTAGCGCGAAATTTTATTTGGTCTCAACTCGGGTGTTGTTATTTTGTTTGGAGTCACTCGTCATTTTGACGTTATGACCAAATGTTTGGTGCAAAAATTTGTTTGGAGGCCGACTATGGTTTGGCCTTTAGTGTATCCAATTGCTCTAACAGTAATTCTGTACATAAAACAGTTGAAATATAAAAATATATAAACCAATAATATTGACATAGGCAATTCCAAATTTGCAAATTTAAATCCAAGCCAAAAGATGAAAAAGTCTTCAAATTATAAAATTTTGCATTTTTGGTTCAGTAAATTACTACCTGACTACAAATTTAGATATAACTTCAAATGCCTCAATAATTACAGCAAATATAATGAATCATATTGTGATTTAAATTTTAATATTCTGAAGTCATATTTAATAAAATTAGTTCATTTTTATAACACTTGACAAAAAAGGTCAATTATAAATGGAGATCTTTTGATCATGACTCAAATTTACCTGCTTCAGTAATTACAATTGTATTGTCATTTTAAAAAGTACACATTTTATTGCAAATATTGGAATTCTCTGTTAGATCAGGCTACAGTTGCAATATGCATATTTAGTTAAAATCAAAGATTATTTTTGTTGTGATCAAAATGCACAACTTGTTTATGAACATAAGGACATCTTTATTTTATCTTAAATGAAGTGGGGGATAAATATATCAAAAGCATATAAGGCCAATTAAAAAATTGGGTGATCTGGAAAAAAGTAATGCAGGTGTTTTTTTATTTCAAGATTTATTTTGATTTTTGATTTTTTCCCAAATATCTTGTGTGTGGAAAATCATACTTTTCCTCATCAAAAGTAAATTCATGAACATGATTGGTATAGAATACTTATTTACTTTACTTTATTTGTCACTATGAATGTATGCTTGGTCTTATAGAAATGTAAACATATGGAACTCAAAACTTGAAAAATCGTATTCCGCATTAATTTTCAAGCCACTCGTAGACAATTTAACGTAAGTACTTTTAACATGAGAGTTCTTCAGTGTGTAAAAATACATGCCTTAGATATTTTTATTTATTTATGGCTACCTCTACTTTTGTGATTTTTTAAAGTTGAAACCAATTTTTTCTTGATGAATTACTATGGATTGTGACTAAAATCTGTGCTAATATGTGTAAGGTATAAAAAATAGCAATGAACTCTGCAGATACCATTTGCCCTTCCCATGACACACACAACATCACGTTCTAAGAATCAAAACGTACTCGTTACTTGTTTATAACCTAGAGCTAAAACGATTCCTTGGTTCAATATTGATTTGTTACGTTCATGGTATTGATTTGTGCCAATTCACTTCCAAATTCATTTCTTAGCAAACAAGACTGGAATGCACATTGACAATATTTGTGATATCACATATTGGATGGTAATGATGTCCTGATGATATGCAAGGGGAAATCTGAATGAATCCTCGTAAAGATGGTTTATCTCCTCAGTTCTTGCATCAGGCCTGTCTTGCATATAGTAATACTAGAGGCAATGGGTTCAAATCCTGAGGGCAACATTGTCGTGCTTAGCATCATCAAATACCCAAAATATTATCTATCTTAAATTTCATCATGGTAATTATCAATACAAGCACAAAATTCTTGCAAAGTATCCAGATGTATTGGGAGCCCCAGTCAGACAATTAAGCCATAACAAATACTAGTAGTTATCACCAAAATATATTGATATCACCATTAGGCAATAATTACTACTATAAAATAAACAAGAATTAAGAATGCATGTGCTTTTACGTGAACAATTTTTGTCAGATATAATCAAAATTGAACATTCTTAAGAATGCAATAAAAACTCTTATAAATAAGAAAAGATGAACTCTCCCGGCAAAGCAGCCTAGTTTGTTACACAAGAGTGACGAAAGACACAATATGTGTATACATCAGATATGCTACAATGAGCAACATGTAGGAGTCGACAACTGGACCCTTTTGCCGCGGCGGTACACATTTTGTTGATAAAAAATGAGGTAAAAGCAAAACCAAAATCGCAAAATTGTTCGTTGTTAACAGAAACATACTTTACAGTCATAGATTGTGTAATGGTCAATCATGTCAGCTATTGTATTTTATTCCTTAAGCACAAAAGTCATGATTACTATCTTGCAAAGACAATTATTTAAAAGTATATTTGGTTGGTATCCTCAAAAATTATTTATTTCTGAAACCAAAAACCCAATAAGTATGGTGACTAAATAACCATATTCAATAACTCAAAATCAAAAGATCAGTCATATAAAGTAAACCAGGAAATAAACTGTCATTAGAAACATAAAAATCTCATACTGCTTTAAAAGTTAGGTATGCCATTTGATGTTTGATTCAGATCTCGAAAGCATTAACAGCAAATATTTTGACTTCATGTGTACCTACTAGTACAAAGTCAAAGAACGTTGTTTCATAAAATACTTTAGTTTTACTCCAGTAGTAGTACAGGAATTTATATAACTTCAGAATGATACACAAGTTTAAGTATTAGATAAATATGCATATATGTGGCACATTTTATAGATTTAAAGCAAGTGTGTATAAAAAAACCCTTCTAAGAACATATCTAAAGTTGGGAGATAGATGAACTGAATATAGGCACAAGGATATAAAGCTATAATGATACACACTAGTATACGAGATCAGAACTGATACTACCGTATTTCTAATAAATAATCAGATAAAGAAATGGAGAAATACGCATCGTACACTAGAACATTAATAACAATAAGACAAATCACAAACAGGCCAGGATTTCATATAATTAGAAAAAAATCCTGGCCGAACAGGATAATACTGTTTATATGTTTGTGTTGTACGGGAACTTTCTGCCACGGTATTTGGTTATTAAAACTCTCGGTTTATCTGAGAGGCCGAATAGCTCAGTGGTAGAGCGCTCGCGCTGCAAGCGAGAGGTCCCGGGTTCGAGTCCCTGTTCGGCCAGGATTTTTTTCTAATTATATGAAATCCTGGCCTGTTTGTGATTTGTCTTATTGTTATTAATGTTCTAGTGTACGATGCGTATTTCTCCATTTCTTTATCCTTCTAAGAACCTCAATGGTGACTTCATGTCTATGCATACTGCTGAGCTGATACCAAATCATGCCGAGGTCTCTTATTTTGGGATTCCCTCTCCTTGGTGAATACTATGTCAGCAGGAATAACTGTGCCGTTTATTTATAACACGTGCCGCCTCAATAAGCTATGTATGGGTAGAACTTGATAGAATCAATACGTTTGATGTCAAAAAGATATGTGGCATGACTGGTAGTGAGGTCATTAGTAGGGAGGCTGAAATTACCCAAAACTGGAAAAAACAGAAGCTTTTTGAAAAATGTTTCATTTTTTTCCCAAGACGATAAATACAACAATAGACATTTCATCTCAGTCATGGTTAAACATTTTCTATCATAAGACTTTTCTGTTATGAGTGTAAACTTTTCACACTCAAACCAGGCCTTCAGAATTCATATCTCAAATTATGCAAATATATAATCAATTTTCATAATAGGTTTGTTAAAATAACATGCCAAATATGTCAGAATAAAAGATATTAAGTCATGAATATTCATCGATTTATAAAACGTAATCGACTAGAAACTTTAAACAACTGTCAGAAAGAGTGTCATTATGAAATTGTAATTCCTGACAGGACCTTTACAATACTGTCAGCTTTTATCAAAATTAAAATAAAAAATTTGCAAGGGTTGGGAAAAACTAAAGATCTAAATAAATTTGCATGTACAATATTATTATACCAAAGGTGGTCAGTGTGTGCTTTAACATCTGTACTTGTTTTCATAACACTGCTGATCAGTTTTCTGTTTTGCATCCTAATCTATCATCTGTATTCATATGGAGTGAAGTACCATATTGATCAAAACACCAGCCACTTGGATATAAAACCCATCATAATTCTACCTTTGTGTTTTAAATTAATATCCCGATGCATCGTTGCTCGCTATAATCGTCATGTGATCAATATTTGTCATGTGATCTATATTTGCCAGGTGCAAAGAAGACGGACCAATTTATTTTGTTGACGGCAAAGACAAATATTTATAGAGGTCTAATCTATTATTGAAATATTGTTATTGAATTTCCTGATTTACAAATGGGACAATGAAATAAACAACTTCTTAGTTTTGTCTTGCATAATATACTAGAAGGTGTGATATTTTTATTTGCATGTTGAAATAAAGTAATTAATGAAAATTCTAATTTTTCTTGGGGGATATGACCTTTCTGGAAATTTTGATAATATCCAAGTGATTTGAAGACAACATTGGTAATATGATATTTCAGTTTTGATGTTTCAAATGGTGGAGCTTGTATTAGACCAGAAGAAATGTTTCAAAACATTATCACATATTCATACACTCCGCATGTGCTCCGCGTGTCACTTATCCAATCAGAACGCAAGAATACAAAGTACGTGGAGTGCAGTGGATCTTCACAATGCACTGCGCTTGTTGCGTTCCGGTTTGCATGGCAGGCGTTTAGTGCGTATGAATGTTTCATTGTTTTTGTCGGGTGATTATTTATTTAGTTTAAAGATGTTTTTGATTTTGATGGTCATTAAAAGGCCTTATTACTTTTCACAAAAGATACAATATTATTTTTCTGTCATGTATGAATTAGATTAATAAATTTTCATTCCATAATGCTCGTAAAATGAGACA
>JXSR01S016074.1:0-10169 GCA_000969725.1 Ophiothrix spiculata
TAAATTTACTATGCCCGGGCATAGTTTTCACTTGGCACGCTCAATGTATTTTGTGCTGTGTAACTCTAGCTTCACGCCGCTACTATAAGCATTCATGGCCAAACGTTCTGTAAGTGCTTAATAAGGTTGGGCCGATCTACCCTAAACAGGGATGGTTATGGCTTTTTGTAATTTTGCCTGAATTTGCCTGAAAATGTGAATTTCCCAATGTACAGTGAAGATCCAAGCATTTTTGCCTGAATTCAGGCAAAAACCTGAAGATAATCATGCCTGCCTAAATCGGTAATTGCCGATTCCCGATTCATTTTCAAATAATCGGCCCGATCCAATACCGATCCCGATTTTATTATGAATTTATCATAGCACAAGAAATCATCATTCAACCTAAAAAAAAAAAAAAATAAAAATAAAAATAAAACACCCCACTGTATAAAATCAAGCAATAGCGCCATCTACAGTTGGTGCTATACTAGTAAACAAAGATGGCGATCTCGGCGATCTTTTTCCGTGTTCCTTTTTGAACAGCTCAATTTTACATCATTTTTCTGCCATTTAGGATGAGGAAAATTATACTAATTATATTTGTAGTGGCCAGGACTTTCGTGATAACTATAATAGTTAGTAAGGTAGATAATATTAGGTAAAAGCAAGGCAGAATGCTTGCAATTTTATTCATGAATACTTCCATACTACTTCATCATGCCGACTCCATGCAGTAATAATGGATCGGTGGTTGAATCGGCAGAGTTCCTGTGATTTTGCCGATCCCGATTCGCTGCCGATTCTCACCAAAATCGGCCGATTTTGGATTGGGCCGATTGAATCGGCCCATCTCTAGTGCTTAAGCTAGTTATCTTGCACGCACAATACATTGAAAGGTAAAACATATCGTAAATTATCATCAGGCATTATAAAGTGCTAAAATGGTTCTTATAACCAACCAGATGACACAAATCTATATATTCCGTATATAAAACAAATATTGACTGCTTTTTGTTCAGGGCACAGTTAAAATTATTTCCCCTCGGTGATCTTAAAACCATGAATATGCCATCAGCTTCGCTTCAGGCATATTCATGGTTTTGAGATCACCTCAGGAAAAATTTTAACCATGCCCCTCACAGCAGTCGATATTTATATAATATAAAGCCAAGTGCCCTTGACAGAAATCTTACAAAATTGGATTATTTGTGTGACAAATCCCATTTGTTAACTTTCATCTCATAGCAGAACTCACATGTCTGATGGCTCGACAACCAAGTATTCTCTCCGAAGAAAGCAAATTTGTCACACAAATAATTTACTGAATTCTTGATTCATGACATGCATGCATACCCCATGAAGGAGTCTATTCGTGCAGAGGACCAACGGCTTAACATGACTTCCAAACCGTGGAGCAAGTAAAGATTCTTGCCCAAGGAAACAAGGAGACGAAAACCACCAGGCCCGGGGCTCGAACCCACAACCTTACCTGATTGCTGGCCTACTGCTACCAGTGTGAAATGTTTGCAGACATTGACCATGAAAGGCAACGAGCTGGATCTCAGATCCTTGATAGTGGCAGACACTGAAATCAACAAATGATATTGAAACAGGGTTATACTTTTTGTTTGACAAATCCAATAAAAATTCACTCACATTCTTTAGCTTTCGCCATCTTGGCTGATGGCTTGATCACAAGTGATCGGATCCACTCCTACTTCCTGGAAACTTCATTGTTATTCACGTATATTGAAACGGGTTAACACATGTGATGTAATTTAGCTACATGTAGCTCTTTAAGGAAAGCAAAATAAAGATTTCAGTTTTGATGTTGTAAATCTAAAATTAGGAGATAAAAGAATTGTATATTGGAACATGAAAACATTTGGCCCATTTGGTCAGGATTTGTTACAAAATAAATGAAATCTTGGCTTCAACAGATTGTTTGTGAACTCTGGAAAGTACCATTTTTAAACCAATTCACTACTTCCACGGTTCGCCATTTGTAGGGAGAGCCTCCATTTGACAGTCAATTAAACTAGTGTGTTACGTAACGATGTATATTCACTTCATGCAAGGTCAGGGGCTTTGAAAGGGGGAATGAAACTGCTAATTGTAATTTTATGTAAGTTCCCATTCATCTTGCAAGCCAGGTCGAGTCTTTCCCCCAAATGGCGAAACCGTGCAATAGGCCTATAGGCCTAATTTTTAAACCCCAACACCGACCCCATGTCATGATGTACATACCTATCATAGCAGTGAGTGCATTCTGGCAGCTTTCTCTGGATTGAGAGTCAATACATTTGAAGTTGGGTACAGCATGACGAGGTATATCTCCATCAGCAAACCTGTGAGTGAAAAACATCAAATATATGTTACAGAGAAGTTAGAATAAAACATTCATTACAACATAGGTCTTCTTTTTCACCGCACGCAGACTGTGGACTAAATTTGAAGATCCTTTAGTTTCTCCCAAATCTACCATAATGTTTCTAGTAAACATACACCAGGCACTCATTTTATTCAATTGGAGCATATTTGAAATTGATTTTCAAAAGGGCATCTTGACTTTAAAAGCTTTAGTAGTGTAAGTTACAACATTCCATAACTGCACAATTTTATAGTCCTACTTAATTGTGATCTCTCAAAAGTGATCTTTCAGAAAGTCTATGACTGCCCGGAGCATCAACAGGTATATTTATGACCTAAATTGCAATTTGTTTTTAAAATGCGTAGTAATGGACATAAGGCATATTAAAGGCAAATCAATCTAGGGAGGTTTGATTAACCAGTGTCCTTACTCACGAGGATATGCATACTGGTTTATTTGCACAAAACACAGAACATGCAATTAATTTCCAGTCACTTAGGAGGCCTAAATTCAAACATTTAACCAATTAATACTCACCTTGAGTGGGTCAACAGTTGCTGCACTGTACGCTTGTTGTCGTCCAACGTCATCATGCCTACTATATAATGCTTCACTACTTCCCACGCTTGGCGTCGATAGAATGCTTCAGTTGTTGGTGATTTTAACTTGTTCAGAGCTGTTTCAATGACCTGAAAAATCAAGAAAAGTACCAAAATCAAGACTGTCACTTCAAAACAAATAGTGAACCCTAATGCAACTCTATGAAGAAAATATTGGATCTCGGAAAATTTGATTAATTTCTGCAATTTTTCAAAATATTACAATATCAAAATCATCTCATCATTTCACAAATTTGCTTCTTGCTAAAAAAGAGGGAAAATGAAGGTATGATTGACTACAGTATTGATTGTTTTCAACGTGGAAGAAAACTACACAAGTTATTTTTTTCAGATAATTTTGACGCCTATGACGTAGGTCTGCTTGCATGTGGCTATGGACAGGCAAAGACCCATTTGGGTGGCAAACTGTACACAACACAATATTATATCGTAATGGAGTTAACGTCACTAACAGTCACCTTTGATTCCATACAACTAAGGAGAGCGTGGCCGAGTGGTTAGAGCGTTGGACTCATAATCAAATACATTCGTCTGTCGTGGGGTCGAGTCCCGGGCTCAGCACGTCTCCTTGTTTCCTTAAGCAAGAAACTTTACTCTACTTGCTTCGTACTTCGGAGGGCACATAAAGCCGTCGGTCCCATCTGAAGTGTTCCTGATACACTGTCGGAATTAAACGAACGTCACAGGCTAAGCTACGGCTGTTCGAAATAAGAGTAGAGGGGAATCCTCCCCCGGTACCGTGGCCGTATGTCAAAATACATCATCTACTCTAGGACCAGAGTGCATAGTCACTATACCTTCAAAAGTATATCATCTCTCTAGGACCAGAGAGCTCATCTAAATGCTGAACAGGCTTCGATGATAATAAGCGTAGAAATAGAAGTAGAAGAACTAATATAATTGTGCATGGTTTTTATTAATGGAAATCCTTAAAATATGAAGGCATAAAATACTCTTGAAACACTTACATTAGCAATAGGCAGATGAACTGGTGTCTTGTGGTCTGGGAAATAGATAACTACACATGGGCCTTCTGTGTCCTCATTCCTGTAACTCAACTGGGGGGGAAAATAAGAGAAAAGTCAAGTTAATATCAATATATCATAAAAATATAAAAGAAACGTTTGTATCTTTGGATGCCCTAAATCGTTCACATTTTGGAACTCAAGAGTAAATTAAAACTAAGTAATCATTTTGCTTTGAACTAGGGAAGCAACTTGCAAATGTGCATGTCCAATCAGCATTTAGATTGTAAGGTTTCCAAAAACAGCTACCCAGTACCGCTTGGGTTGAGGAAGCAACTAAGATTAAAGGAGTTGCTCAAGGATGGACTCTGTTGGCTTGATCCCTAATGTTTCCAATATCAAATGATGTTCAGAAAGTATATTTGGTTGGAACTAATTTCATCACATTAAGTAATACTAAATAAAAGCTATAATTATTGCTTAAAACCAATTACCACCAAGAACAGTCACCAAGTTGTGCCCTGAATTTTGGGATAAACATCATTAGGCCCCTATTTCATAAAAGTTAGAATCAACCTAAGTCATGGTAACTTACGACGAATTACTCATTTGAACTCTGCATAGAGTTTTAAATTTTGAGTTTACCTAAATGTTATTATTACTATTATCTTTTATTTCATAAAGGAATTTGATATAAAGACTTTTTCTGATTTTTTTTCATCTAAAAAAGATAGGACGAATCCTAAATTTAAGACTTAGGTTGATTCTAACTTTTATGAAATAGGGCCCAGGCCTGAATATCATGAATAATTATTCAGTAAACCATAGGGCTGGGCAATTTCATTTTTTTATCACAGATCACCACTAAAAGAGATTTCAGTTTACAATTTCAATTGAAACTCTACAAACATTTCCATTTCATTTTGCACTTCACAGTCTTTTACACTTTCCAGTATAAACTTAAATATGGTTAAAATAATCAGACACATTTTCACTTAATGAATAATTTGGTACAAAATCCCAGCAAGCTTCAACCAGTTTGAAGGCCAGAGCTCCTTTAAAACACACTATTATAAGTCTAAAAATCACAAACAATTGGTTATTCTTAGGGACAAATACCTTACGATTGACTTACCCGTTGCGGTTCTTTAAGCATCTTGCGATTGCCTCCACCAAATTTCCCCAGCACTCGGAATGCCACATGTGCTATGCTGTTATTGGGATTCCGTAAAGTACGCCAAAGTGCCTGACAAAAATGCAAATCATATTGATTATTTCAAACATATATTTATGTTTGCTGGTACAAATAAAAAGTGACAATATTGAATAACTTGAATGGGCTCGTTGTGCTTCATACTCTTGTACATTAAAAAAGTTGACTCACTCAGTTGTTTAGTGAGAATGGAAAAATCTACTTTCAATAGACAGACCATCATTTTTGTACAACTTCGCTCAAACCGAGAAAGACACTGTTATTGATTTTTCACCATACTGATTTGTTCCTACTAATTACCCATGCTCTATTAAACGCTTATCCCAAAAAAATCCAAAGAGAAGTGTTAAAAACATTCAATTTTGAACATTTTCATATATCATCAAGCAGGAAACAGTTCCGGAAGTTAATCAATGAGGTCGCGATCGCGGAAATGATGTAAAAAATGTTCAGTACTTCCCGGCTATCGGCTGCCATATAACAGTAAGTTGCTGTAATTGTTAAGCTTACGTGGCAATTCTGTGCACATTTTGATGTTGAAAATTGGTCTCTAATAATCACCCACCCTTCAGTGGGCAATTAATAGGAACAATACAGTATATATATTTAGGCTGTGCAATATTTACTCATTCAAAGTAATTGCATTATGCCCTGTTTACTCGGGCTGGTATCAGCGAGCATTTTCATTGACGTCAACTGCAAAAAATGAGAGCGAACGACATTGACACCGTCAACTATGCAATTCTGTCAGTGCTGCAAAGTGAAGTTTATGCCAATTTCGTTACCCGTTCTGATATGTAGCATAATATTTTCCGACAGTTTATGACAGTTATGAATCTAAATTAATTATGAAAACATTGTCATTTTCAGACTTTGCAATGAAATAGACATGTTCTCATCCACAACTAAATATAGGTTTTTGTTTTTGTTGACATACCGTAGAATGCCAGTATATGGCACGTTTTTTCCAGTTTCTGTTTCTCTTCATGGCGACAATGTGGCTGATAAATTGTGACAAATTATTATCAATTCTGATTTAAGATGAATACAACTTACATTTTAGTACCTGTTTAGCCAATCATATCTGTGATCTGTGGTAAATGCCATGTTTTGAAGAAAAACATGACGTGCCATAAACTGGCACTCTACGGTATATGAACAGGCTTTTAGGTCTTGGGAAATAGCATTTAGTCTCCAGATCACTCCTGAGCAATAGTTTGTATTAGATTGCCCTTGTGCACAGTCAATACATTATTATATTATGCATGATTGATGTGGAGTGTATACATCCCCAATTATCTGTTCTGGGCATTGACTTACAGGGGATATGCCATACATGCCACCATTTTGATTCCCGCATGGAGACAAAATTGGGGTTATGTTATTTGGGTTGTTGCTGATCATGAATCGCATATTGTCATTTAATACATGCGTGCAGGTTGGCGTAGCAGCCAAATCTTGGCACTCGGAGTTGATTTTGGTGGGAATGAAGTGGACCTGAATACCCCTAATTTGAGCTCCATGGCTGATGACACAGGCAGGTATACAAAGCCTGGTATTTCCCCTGTAAATATATGGTTCTAGCTCACCTGCATAAGGTCTGCTCTGACTGGCTGTAGATGTTCATACAGGAAGTCTGGCTGAAGGTTGTCAACACACAGCTCCAATGTACGCAAGCCCTGGTTGGGGAAAAATCAATCAATCAATCAATAATACAAGTACTTGCATAACATGCATACCCCATGAAGGAGTGTATTCGTAAAGGGGACCCACAGCTGTAAGTGACTGTCCGAATAATCATCATTTAGTAATCATTTGATATACCATAAAACTTCAAGATATTTGTCAGGATGCTTTCACAGAAAAGAGCTTTTTCAAAAATTAGCGATTAAAGAATAAAGGGATCTGTTGTGAAATAGTTTAATAAGAAATGGTTTATCATTTTCAGAACACAGAACCATCTCTACCATGTCATTCCACAAACCCTGGATGGGGAAATCTATCTTCCTTTAGTTAACCAGTGGACATTGAAAATTTCACACATATATCATTTTTTCACAACAATTATCAATTTCATGATGGGATCTTGCAAAAATGCAGACAAAATGTTACTTTGAAAAATACATTATGTTTTGACATTTTATATTAACCTGTGGAGTTTTATTTAAATGTATGATTCGAAAAAATAATACAAAAAAGTTGGTGTGTACAAAGGACCGAGAATAAATGGAGTGGCAATTTTAGAGTTAAGCTATAGTATAGTACATTATTACCTGATTGACCAGCGTCTGTGACCCATTGAGCGCTAATACCAATGGATCCATAAGCATGGGCAGATACAGAAGTAATGAGCTGAGATGGAGAGGTACCGTGAGACAGATATAGCTAGAGGGTATGATGCTAGTACATTACCTGATTGACCAACGTCTGTGACCCATTGAGCGCTGATACCAATGGGTCCATAAGCATGGGCAGATACGGCAGTAACGAGCTGAGCCTGACGGGTACTGTGAGACAAAGCTCTACAAACAGATCCTTCATATGTTGTTTGTGTAGGCCACTCTGTAGCAGATTCAATCCTGTAAGAAGAATATACATGAAGAGTTCAATAGGAGTTGCTTCAAAACTCAACCGGCGGTTGCCTGCCAGTTCTCGGCGGTTCAACCAGAATAAACAATAGTCAACCGCCCAGAACCGGCAGGCAATTGCCGGTTAAGTTTTGAAGCCGCCCCCTAAGGTCACATTGAAAATCATTTCTGGTTTTAAAAATTATATGCTTTTATTCTGTTGACAGAAAATTCACTAGGTACCAAAGTCTGCATTTTCCCTTGTGGGTGTGTGTGTGGGTGGGGGTGAGGGTGTGTGTGTGTGTGTGTTGCCCTGCTGAGACTTGTTCGATTATATATCTGGCATGTGCCTAAAAAATGACAACAAGCACCTTTCTCGGCTTCCATTGTTTTTCCTACATTATGCCTAATTACTATTTACTTACCACAGTGAGATGTCTAACTTTGCTTTTTTAACTTAACTTTTATTATCATACTGTAAGTAACCTTCCAAATTGGATACTTGTCATGTATTGTTCCTTGTCTGTTGGATTTACTTTTTATATATTTTGAAGATGTGTGGATGCACAATAATTTTTACACGAATATCATTTATTACCTTGTAGCAAATTTGGCAAAAGTGGCAAGAACTCTTGATACAGTAAATCATGGCTTCCTCCACCGATGGATCTGAACAGCGCCCTCAAGAGGAGAAAGTAGTTGTATGGTTCCTTGGCTGTCGTAGCAAGCTCCATAGATCGGTTGACAATTTTGTGGAGATGTGGCTGCATGTAAAACCAATCAAAAATTAACACGGCAATCTATGATGCCAGTGGTTGATGCGATATATGAAACATGTTTTAAGAAGACAGTTTTGTTCTTCATTTCCATTATCACTTATGATTATAAAGGAAGCTTGTGTGGTCCAGTGAAAAAGCAAAGAGTCCAGGACTTTGCATCATGAGGTTAAAGTCCAAGCCCTACTATGGCCAACAGGTTATGTCCTTGGGCAAGACATTGAATCTTAATTGCTTCGTTGACCCAAGCATATTAAGGAGCTGTTAGGAAAATAATACAGCAATTGGTATAATAACCCTCAAATTAATCACATTATGAATTTTTCAAGACACTAAATACTAAAAATCTCTGTAGAGACAGACTCCTATAGTTTATCTCTAGAGTTGTTTTTCACTCGTTCACAGGTTTTTTCTTTCCAACGCTTGTTGTTAAGGCCTTCTGCGTACTGATGCAGTTATTTACGCACGTATTTGCAGAGCATGATTTGTTGATTTCGCTTGTTTACGCTCACGCTGTTGGCGCCCGCGTTATGAGTGGCGTACTTGACACGATTTGAAAGGAAAAACAACTTTGAGAGATAGTATACCTTCAGCATTTGTTCGTTTTCAGCTGCAAAGAGTGACACAGATCCAAAGACAAGCTTGAACAACTTGAGGTACAAGTTGGATCTCTCCATGTTAGCTGAAATAAAAAGGGGAAAAAAGCATTGTTTGACTTAACCATTTAACAATTTTTCATTTATAAACTTTGATAGGGCCTATAGGATGTAAATTGGTAAAAACTCAACAAATGATTTGTGTGATATTCAATCAAACAATAGCATAAAGTAATTTGGTTTGAATTTAATATGCTAAAATGCTCTTTAAACTGTATTCTGCCAGATGCACTGATATCAAAGAATGAGATTCTGACTTATTAGCCAATTGAGGCTGTTACTCCCTGGCGGGAAACACTATCTCAGAGTTGAATGACAATGTCTACAAAATTTATCTCAACAGCTGAATTGCTTTTATTTAAGCCCTTTGTCTGATATATTGTAAATAACAATGTCTTTGAACTAAATTTTAAGAAAAAATCCCTCTTATAAGAGCTGAAACATTACATTTCACACAGTAACAGTGAAATACGCCAAATTCAACTGACTTGAACTTTTTAAATGTATTTCAGTGTGTACAATGTTAATTATTGGTAAAAAAAGCAAATTAAAATTTCTTTTGTATAGCAACAATTAATGGAATGTTATACAATATTGAATGCCTGAGAGTGCAATAGTACAAAATATATCATGAGGTCAAATTTTTGACTTTTCTAAATGGATCAGTCCAAATTTGATTGAATGATATATTTGTACTATTGCACGAGCAAATACATTCAATATTTGTTTTATATCATGATATCACACAGGTTTGTTTCATGCCGTGCAATGGAAAAAAAAAATATTGCACAGCTCAAATCACGCATTGGTTTTTAAGGGGGGATTTGAAACAACTATTGGGGTAAAAAATCTCACTGGTTCTTGTACAGGGTGTCCCAGAAAGAATTAACTCCTACCTTTGGCGGGTCATAACTTTTACAAAATACAATGAAATCAAAAAATTTAACTTGAAATATAATGTACAGGTCATAGATTATCTAGTGTATAAAAATCACGTGATATGGCTCAATGGTTTTGAT